>JAHDVE020006249.1:0-27428 GCA_022606495.2 Halesus radiatus
TTAGTTTTTCTGCTGTAGTCTCTGAGGTCTTCCAAGAAGGTGATGGGGTTTTGTGTCCCTCCACTGAAGATCGGTTTATCCTGTGCAGGCATCATCTCCACGAGTTGTATAGCATTTCTAGCTTCTCTCTCTCCGTTTACTGTCGTAGCAGCCGCCACAGGCGTGTTGAGCTGTTTCTCGAGCTCCTGCACTTTTGTGACCAATGGTCCCAAAGCTGATTGTATTATCGTGGTTATTTGTCCTAAATCAAGCTGCGTTGCCTCACAGGTTTTCTGAGCCGCGGCTATAACCCCTGCTTCTCTCGTCTCTGCCTGTCCCGTGTTTGCTTTGCGTTTCCGCTCCGCCATTTTGTTTTCTTTGATTTCTCGTAGGTATTGCGCGTTCAGTAAATTTTTTTTTTTTCCAACTTATGTTTTTATCTAATTTTGTTTCCTTGTTCTAATCTAATGGTAAAACTATGTTCCCTTGCTTTTAAATTTAATCCTTAAATTCCTAAATCTTAATTTGCATAATCGTAAAATTAAATTTTTTTTTTTTTTTGAAAAAAATGTTCCTATTGATACTGAAATTATAAATTACAATCTATTAACTTTTTCCATTATTTATTTATTTTATTTAAATTTTTAAGTTTTATAAGTTTTTCAAGTTTTTATTTTATTTTTATATATATATATATATTTTTTTTATTTAATTATTTATATTTTTATTTATTTATTTTATTTATTTTCAAAGCAATTAGACGATTTTATTATTATCAATCACTTTTGCACTGTCACTTGCACATATTTTTATTTATTTATTTTATTTTTTGCACTGCTATTAATTCGCAAAATATCTTCAATTCGTCAGTGTAATTTTATGTTCGCATCGTTTCCTATTCTCCAAAACCAGCTTCGTCCAATTACCACCCGTATTTGTTTACGTAACACAGTGACCTATATTCGTCTTCATTCAATGTAATTAAAAATTATGAGTGATGGGCCTACCTGATCTAGTAACCCACTTTTTATGAGAGTTGCATTCCATAAGGTTCAACGTATCGACTATTTACATCATTAAGATTCCTGACCTATATTTTCGTTCATTCATTGTAATAAAAAATGTGATTGATGGCCTACTTTTTATGAGACTTGCATTCTTCTAAGGGTTCAATGCCACGGTTGTTTATATAAACGAGATTCCTGATCTATATTTTTGTTTCTCAAGTACCATAAATCAATCACGCTCGCCTATCAGTAAATTCCTTAATTCGATAAACAATAATAATGGCTTCAGCCCGTTCGTTGGTTTTTTCAAATATGAACATTTCATATAATATGTAAATATCACGGCATGAAATGTTCATATAATTTAATTATACATTTCAAGTGTGATATAACGAAGGAAGTCTGTATAATTTCGAGTATCTTTTGTTTGTTTATCGCTTTGCCTCGCTTGCTGGTGAAGTGTTTGTTTGTTAAATTATCAATATAATGTATTTTTTCTGTACGATAATCTTATTCTGTCTCTGGGGATTTGTCTATTTTCTGGGAATAGAACACTTAAACGATTTTCTGTTAAATGTGACTTTCTTCGTTGCGTCTGTCTACTTTAAATGGTACAATAACGTTCGTGGATTGAATATATCTCTCCGGTTCTTTGTATTGTGAATCATTTCAATTTTAATTCCTAAATCTCTGTGTCTAAACATTTCTAGTTCTTATAGAAGGTTGACTAACATCAAATTTTAGTAAATTTTATTATTTTTCTAATTCTTTTGTATTGTTAACTGCTTCGTTAGTAATTCGTAACTACTTTTGTCTGAACGTTTCTAGTTTTTTTTTTTTGTATTTTTAATTGAGGGTTGGCTAACATCAAATTTAGTTAGGTATTTCTAATTCTAATTATTTTGAATACGTTATCTGTCAACAAATACGAAAATATACCTATCTTGTATTACTACAAGCTCCTGGTCTCACGGCGCCAGCTGAGATGGCCCCCCCCCCCACTAGGCTTTAAAGATGTGATGGCCCGTCCTTCCTTCGTTTATGATTTAATTTAGCAATAGACCTCCGTTCGCGCCACCGGTTTAAGATGACTCCTCTACTGCTGCCTTAAATTTTCCTAACTAATGTGATTGGAAAACTCTTTGTAGTTTTCCTTTCAATTTGAGGTTTTTTCTCCTCCTTGGCCAGCGTGTAACGTCTAGCCCTATGCTAACATTCGAGTGTTTCCGATTTTCATGATTTTCACGGAAATTTTGCACTCCAATGTGGTCAATTTCCCAAGCTTTTCCGGAGTCTACGCTGTGTTGTTTTTTGTTTCAGACTATTGGAAAAACAAGGCCTTATTTGTGGTAACCCCTATTCTTTGTAGCGTAGGCAGACTCTCGCATACCATTGACAGAATTCGTATTCCTAACATTCCTATCTTAGACTTTAATGTTCTGAACTCTCTATTATTATCCTACTATGCAATCTACGTTAATTTCCTATAGGAAGACTAGCATTTTCCTAACTTTACCCCTAAATTTTCTATTTTTCTTCTATCGTGAGTTTTAATGGAAAAACTTAGCTTCTGGGCTATACTGATTGCACTATTCCTGATCTATATAATACGACGTAGTTTCAATTTTAAATTTGGTATACATAAATGTAATGATCACAGTATTATCGCCTTTCCTCATCGTACTAAGTGTTATTCTACATGGGTTAGTTTCAATGAATTTCATGGTTAAAAGGTACAGTTTTACTTGTTTTGGCGCCATCTCCATCCTCTCCTAAATTTGGGAAAATTACATGATTAGGTTTTAGTTTACACAGCTTTTGTTATGACGAGAGACCGAATACGGTTTGTTTTGCTGCAATTCGGCTCCAGACCAACCCCTAAAGTACTCAGATGACCACGTTTCCGGTCAGTAACTCTCTCTTCACAGACGTACAGCCTGACCAAATCGGTATACGTAACCTCTTCTTTTAGTTCGTGCGCTATTGGTCATCCCCTGTACCGCGACGGAAAGAGCACCTTCCTTATCCATGGGTCCGAGACCCTCCGAATTCCCGTCCTCCAGACAGTTACATTTAAAGGAGATCAAACCGGTTCCGTCCCCTCGTCAAACAACATTATATACTTGCGAATTTTTGCAAAGTCCGGGTTGAAAGGCCGTCCCCCGCATCAAGAGTTCAGAGATAACCACGCTTAAATCAGCAATTATCTCTGCCCAATCGATAGGTACAAATTATAAATATATGTAAACAATACGAGTTTTTATAATCCACAATACTCCAGTTTTCTCAGAAAATTGTGGATCTGACATCTCCAACACAGGTCGTGAATCTGTGCCAGATATTCAGACATATTACATAAGAATATACGTAAAAGTGATAATACAATATATATAATAGATTACTTTTGGTTTGGTTGACAGGTTGATTTAATGAGACCCTGCTATCTCATGTAGTTTGAATTTAACTGTAGATTGATTTTTTGTTTGGAGAAAAGGTAGGACTCCAAAAGCCCAAAATTTGCAAGGCCTGAACCTTGAAAACCTAAGTCGAAGATAAAATTAATTTTATAACATAACTTGGGAACGTATTGTCGACGAATGATTATGCTTATTTTGACATTTCTAGTAATGTGGGTTTTTGTTTGTTCTGTTGAATTCATCAATATGTTCGAACGGGAGTGGAGCGCCTTTGAATTGAATCTTTCCATGAAAATGGCGCTATAAAAATATGTATGTACGCAAACTACAAATACGTGATTTCTAAAAGATGATAGTTCATCGCAAAAGATGATAGTTCTTTTTCAATTAAATGTCGACGTTTGTTAAGGTACTTATTCTTCGTAAGATGTACTGAAATTCGAATATATATATACTTATACGTATCTACATACTTCGATAAAAGAAGGTGTGGTTTGGAATGTTGACCTAGTTTTAATAACAGTCGAGGAAGTGTGTCATTGAGATATGCGACAGTTATTAAGTGTCAGAGACCCCCGTCAGGAAGCATAACAATTAGGATTCATTGGTTTGTTTTAGAATGATAACGATCTTTGAATTAATAAAAATCGTTTGGGATGTTTATAATTAGTAACGTTAGTTTTCGAATTTAAGTGTTAGGGAAAATATATACTAATAAAATAAACAGTTTTTATAGGACATATACATAAATATAATAAATGGTTTTATATATATATATATTAAACATTGTATATAAATAAACATAAAATAAGTAACGGCCATATAGATTTGATAGATACATTATACACTTTCTTTATATATATATATCCATACACACATATATACTCTTAGTAAAGGCTTAGGTATCTACCGGAAATTTTTATAAATACTTAAATGTATTTATGGAAAAAAAATAGGTATTTTTGAATATTTAAAAGTCAAGTGCTGGTAATGAGTGAGACAATTGAATTATCTATAGTACTAGTTTAATTATAATTCAATGCGAAAAGAGAGGTTTATACAGGTAAGTATCTAACGGAAATTATTATAAATACCTAGATGTATTTATGTAAAAATTATATTTCTGAATATTTAAATTCAAGTACTGGTATTGAGTGAGACAATTGAATTATCTTTAGTACTCGTTTAATTATAATTCAATGTGAAAAGAGAGGATTATCGTAAAATATTTAATGGAGCTAGACATACCGCTCGGGTACCCCAAAATGTATTTGAACATAATTATTTGATTAGAACGGCTTTGATCAAGTATACAAAACATTTACTCATGATAGATAACGGTCGTATAGTATTGACCTATATATTAAACATTAAATATAATCATATATATATATACACATATATACAATACATGTACTTATAAATCATTAGAAATATAATTCATGTCTCCGTCCTCGCCTTCCCCGGGAGAACCTGAAAACTTTTATATTAAATGGTTGACTCACCTGAACTCCCGACAAATTTCATAATTTTTCCAGACGGGTTATACACGCCAATTACGAGGTTTGGGAAAATATTGGACTTCCCTGCCTGGTATGTTTAATCTAAGTTAGAAATATTTACTTAATACAATCTAGTGTTTCCTAATTTCAATTCGTGATCTACCGATTTGTACTATTTCTTCAAATTTAATGATCTCTAAATCCAAATTTTATTAGATAATATTTAATTTTTGTTGTTTTATTTTCCTATTTTATTCTTTGTACTCACGTAATTCTCTTTACTAACTATTAATTAAATCCGTAAACCGAACGCTTGGTAATATTTTAGAGCTTTATTATTTTTCTTTTACGAAATTAATCCCACACTAAGTATTAAAAATGAATTATGTGAAACTAAGACTCAGCTGTTTTTAAACTTTCACTAAATTATTTTAAACGCAATTATATTTAATTTTTCTTAAACTCGTAATAAATTCAGTTCAACATAAAATATGAATTAAATCATATTTCATTTAAACAATTTTAATTAATTCACAGAAGCTAATTTTAAAAATCTTTAAACAAATAACTTTATTAATTTTTAGAAATTTTCAATATTTATTAAATTATTATTATTATCACATTGCTCTAACAGTTTTGAGAAAATTAGATCAACAAGAGAATTTATTTTAATACAATATTAATTCGAACACAAAACACTTTATTTACTGGGTCACTTTTTTTATATCACTTCACTTAAATATAATGAATTTTAGAAGACTTCGATTCAAACACTTTATTTATAAACACTTTCGATTATTATAATTTCACTTAAAACCACCAATTTTAATTAATTCACAGAAGTAATTTTTAGTATCAACTTAATTATAATGAATTTTAGAAACTTCAATATTTATCAAACTATTATTGAATTAAATCAAACTATTGTTGAATTAAATCAAACTATTATTGAATCAATTCAACAACTATTCAAAAGAATTTATTTAAAACTTTATTTAATTGTAAGAAACAAATCAAATGAAACTTCCTAAGTCCAAAAACAAAACAATTACTTAATATCGGTCAGCACGTAATTTAATTATTTCCTCGCCCGGCGTACTTCGCGACTAATTCCCCTATTCTCTCATTACATTTCCTTATATACCTAGCTTAGAATCAAAAGGATTTAACTCCATTCCATACCTACATTACATTATGTTCTTTACCAACTCGTAAACCTATATGTAAGTAACACTAATTTCGACTGTAATTCTTCAATGTAAATATTTAGATAAAATCTGGCCCGCCTCTGAATCCATCACTTTTCCTCACTCCGGCCAGGATCGAATTTAGTTCATTCCTCTAGATCGCCCTGCTGTTCCTTATTATAGAATTGGAAATTTCGATTCATGTTTTTTTTTCTGAAAATATTATCTATCGCTTATTCTTTGGTCGCCTATGAACTCGGGTATCTCGTAATCATAGCCACTATGTCATTATTGAATTTTATTTAAAGAAGCGCCTTCTTCACATCGTTCAATTTTAGAAATTCCCTTAGTCCCTGGTTATCTTGATATGCGATATCTTTTTATTTATGAATTTTCCGATGGTAACATGGTTTTTCTCTGATCTAACATGTGAATATTCGATTAACGCATATTTTCGTGCAATTCTCAATTGATCATTATATTGGTGTAAACACTTTATAATTTCTTCCCCACCTCACCTGCCTGAGTTAATAAATATACCTTTCCAGAATGATTTTTCAATGTGTTGCACTGCTTCTTCCTGGTCTAACTGTATTACACCTTTTGCATGTACCTGTCGTCTGCTTATACTTTCATCCGGGTCGATTGATATCATCCTTAATTGATTTTTCACTACCTTTAATAATTTTATGTATTAATTTATTGGCGTTTTTACCTGCGATTTACCTACCCCAAACCTGGTAGATATGAGTTCGTTCACTTCTTTCCTGGCCACTCCCCTTTCTCCATTCCACTCTAACTCAATATCACATTAGCTTACTCATTATTATGGGTAATAACCATTACTTTTGTAAAAAACCGATATAAATCAGAGTTTATCGAAAATTCATTATTTTTTATTACTTTTCCTTAAATAAATATTCCTATCTTCCCTGTATAAACTTAATTGTTTGTTTGTCTCTTTATCACCTGAGTTTCATGTTCATCTGGTCGCTTAAATAAACAATTCTTGTCGCCTTGTTTACATTAGTCATTGACAACCTCAAAATTTTACCTAAATGTATCGAACTATATTCAAAGTAGTAGTCCATATATCTCAATATTTCTATTGAATTCTTCAGTTTAAATTTTATAATTGATTGATACATTTCTCATCTACATTTTCATAATATCTGATGTCCTGAATCTACTCAATTAATACCTTTTATCACCTAAAATCAGCCTAGTTTCACTCCCTTGTAATTATCTACGTTCCTGAAATTAGAAAATTGTACTTCTATTTCACATTAGTCTCGCCTAAATCGCCTCTTAAGTTTGCCGAAGTTTCCATACTGTATAATTCTTGTTTCTTCCCTTTTTCATCTGCTGAAGCTATTGTTCTCTGAATTATTTTCTCTAATTCGTTGTTTTTCCGCTTAGCCTTACATGACACGTCTTTCTGTCTAAATTCTAATGCAAACACACCTTTCCCCGTGCAAGATAAATCATCGCTTTGTAGTTTTTTTATTTGTAATTAACATTTTGCGTATTATTTTTACTTCCTACTTCCATTTTCAATGGTTATTCATCTCTGCATTTCCCATTGTTTCCTTTAAAGTTCACGACCTATTCTCGTCCTGTTCGACCGCTAGTGAAATGTTTACATTATAGGCCGTTGGTCTGAACCCTTTCGATTCACATAAATAATTAATATTTCCTTTGTCCTGTCACCACTAATTGTTGTTTATGTAAAACGCTCGTTTGATTGGTAACTTTTTCGTTGATTTCACCCAATCCTGTGATGTTTATTTATAAGAGGGAACGTCTTCTTCCCACTGCCATCTCGTGGTTTTATGTTGCAACGAGTTTTATGAATCAAAAATTATTGGATTATAATTCACTGTAATCAAACTCTCCACAAGTCGATAGATGTCGCTCCCTTAAGCTTTTCTAGCATGAAAGTTATGCATATAAAAAAAAATATTTTCCAGGGTTCTATTAAAAGAAAATGATGATGGTTAGACCATTACACGTTGTACAGCTCTTTTTACCGTATGCCACATCATTCTACTATTGAGCAATACAAAAGTTCAGTTATAGTAGCACCAGAAACATATTCACTAGAAATATGGTTTATCTGTACCACGATGCTTGCTGCAGTCCGCAAGATTCGTCCTTTAAAAATGACTTTTTTTTTCTTTTAATCATATTTATTAAATTCGCAATTTTCAATACGCTACAAATGGCACATAAATAGATGAATATCATATAAATATACGATAGAACATAATACGATAGTGTGGCTATAGAAACAGATGAGTTACATTAATATTTACTAGATAGCACGGCTATCAAAATTTTGTTTCTTATTTTCAACACTATTTTTCTGCCACTATAAATACGAATCTGATAATCGCAGTTTTTTGTTCCCTCGAGATTAATGCTCCAAATTAATGTATTTTCCTTCCAAACCTAACCTTTATTTTCTAACCTATCTATTTCCTTTTTATTAATATCTAATTTATTTAATATTACATTAACATCTTGCGAACCACCCTTCATTTGTTTCACTATGCCTACGACTATTCCTTGTCTTTATAAATTAAGTGACTGGAAACATAAACTTGTTACAAAATTCCTTCACATTTTTCAGAATCATTCAAAAACATACCGCAACACCGCATATTTTCTTTTACATTTCACACCATAAAATACTGACACGGTACCATCGAAATGCCACTCGAATATGAAAAAAGCATTCAGGTGACACACAAAAACACAAAACGGAAACAATTTTTTCCCGTTTCGCCGCTCGCTACGCAGGATATTTAGGGACGGGGTTCCTAACTGCGATACAATTTCATTACATGAGAGGAACAATTTATGGCGGGGATTCTTGATTTATGATTGACACGAGCTGTCAGCGGCGGCACTAACGAGTGTTGTGATGCGGACCGAATATAGTAAGTAGAATCACCCTCTGAAAGGTCGCTTATTATGTTGGCCCGTAGGTACTTCTTCATGCCGTAATAGATAGGCTTTCAGCATCATTATTTCTGCGAATGAACCCCGATGACTAATTTGTAATCAATTTTTAATCTGAGGTTCATTATACATTTGCCTAAATTCTTTCCGTTTTAAAAGCTTTGATAAATTAAATACATCATATTGTAGGCTTTCTTTTGAGACCCCTTATTTGCGGTATACGTAAAAGACTTTGTGCGGGAGAGAACTTTTTCGTTTTCTATAGGGCAAGATTTTTTTTTTAATTTAAAAATATAGGCATTGCTAGTTTGAGTATACTAGAGAGTCCCTGATACATAATTAAAAAAATATGAATTAAATTGATACCAATTCCGACAAACTCCACAAGCAACGATACATCACCCATATATGACAGCGTCCATATGCAGAAATCTAACCGGCAAACACAGAGTCAAATCCATTGACTACTGCGTTACAATCTTTAATGTGATCCAATTCGTAAAATTCGATCGAAACCACGTACTCCTTCAGCGGATGGCGATAAGGTTAAAATTAAGTTAAAGTGAAAGACCGTTCAGTAGCTGAGTTGGTAGTGCGTCGGGTTCCCATCCAGGGGTCGTGAGTTTAATTCTTCGACTGGCTTAGTCCTCCATTACGACACAAGCATTATTTTTCACTTAGTGAGATGGTGGTAGGAGATTTTCAAATATTATCAGGTTATTCGTAATCCAGGAATATTTGTCTTTCTTTAAAAAAAATGTCGCTTAACACAAAGTTCCCGATTTTAAAAAAAAAAACGCATAACCAATTTTTATTTTATTTTACGAAGTTCAGGGACATATATTAAAATGTTTTCTAATCATACTCTAAAGATCTTAATTTTCCACATTATATAATAAAACCATACCCTAAATGGGGTTCGTAAGTAGGATATTTTACAATGCAAAGATTTTTTTATGGGCATGTTTCATTTTATTTTTTTTTAATTTTAAATACAAGAAAAGAACTTGATTAAGCAAATACGAAGATGTATTCTACTCGCAGTATTTATTTTAAATATGTATAATATTTCTATGCCATCAAATTTTCAAATCGAAAACGAATGATTTTGCATTACTTCGTTTTGCATCGCCTTAAACAAAATTTGTGTTTTATGAAGTTCAGTTTTGAAAATACTTATACTCGTATACTATCTATTCTTCTTCACACATAGTATTATGTCACACAAAATTGATATTTTCCGGGTATTCTTAATTTTCACGAATAATTTATTAAATTTAGTACGGGAACAGGCGACTAATGGAAAATGTTATAAAACTGGGATACCACGAGGTGTATGTTATTGGACAGGAAAATGAAAATTAAGTTAAATATCTGTTACCACACCGCTGAACCCTGTAATCACACTATTTACACATATGACACTGTTATTTCTGTTTATCGGAATGTGGCTCAGGCGGGCTTCGCTAGTTCCATTGTGATAGTTGGGAATTCAATATTTGTCTCATGTCTCAATCATGCGCAATTTACTGGCAAATTAAACAAATAGTTTACGGAGAGAGTAGCACCGCACAAGCAGTGCTTGGAACTACATAGATATATTTTGATTAGCCAATTCCAAAATACGTTGATGGCTTTCGCGTATACTAAAATAACTCCTCGAATGTCTGGAACCAGAGATCGCGGGTTCGTAAAACGAATGAGTTAAAATACACAGTAATTTAAGCACTTCACGTTGAAAACATTTAAAAGCATGTTATGAGCGTTTTTATTCAGCGGTGATATATGCTTTCAGAGCTTTCAGTATGAGAAACTTTGTGTCAGAAACGAACGAAACATTGAACGAAATGACTTTAATTATAAATTCTATGGCAAATTCGCCAGTATCACATCCCTCTTCTTTTTCGACTGCTATTTTCTTCTGTTCTCCACTCGGGGTTTCCATGGCCTACGGTCGGACGGTGACTATACAACAAACACTAGCGTTTTACTCGTTGCATCCAACGGAGATGATTAAAGTATATTTTTATTCTCAAAAAAGAAATTATAATTTTATGCTTGTAAATTGCGACTAATAATTTTTTATTTATTATTCCCTATTTTTATCATAATGTGACACCTACTATTTAGCATTTTCATAAGGCATATTATTATTATTTTAAGTTAACCGCACATTTCAGTCAACCTGACAGAACCAAACCAAACCTAACCTTATCTAACCTAAACTTCCTACACTGGCATTCTACACTATGGTCTTCTACTTCTATCGGGTATACTATCTGATAATGAATAGACGAGGTGAGAACGCGGCTTAAGTCATAAATAATAACATTATAATTAATAACACCTTAAATCCAAATTAGGAGAAAAACAACAAAAAAATCAGTCTTTATTTATTTAGTTCACATTCAATCCGCTTGGCAGCGCAATAAAATTAAAATAAACAACATGCCAAACACGTAAATACAATGTAGACTCTGAATGTTTTTCGAGTGCGATAACTTTCAACTTTTGATGAAAACTTACTTAAACAATACTACGGAAATAAATTAAAAATTGTTGTATTTTAATGTGTGAGCAGTATTTTTAAGATCGAAGCTCGAACTAAGCTAAATTAAGAATCCAAGCAAATGCTTACCTTACGAATGAAACGAAAAAGTTGTTCAAATCGGCAAATTCGAATATTTTGAAAAACAAACAAACCCCAGGCGTCAATTAATGCGGTTCACGCGGTAATAGACCCCGTTGCAAAGCAAGATGTGGGAGAACGCGAGCCCAAAATCGAACTTTTTGAACGAAAACTCCGCTGTTGGAATTATAGTATTAATATATAACAGATTAATATAACATCGTTGTACCGTAAGTTAAAACTTTCCATTACGTAAATGAATAATAATTAATTAGATATAGGCGCCCATCGTTTCAAATTCAATCTCATGAAATGTTCTGTGTAGGTTTGAAACATTTACATAGATAATAAACACATTTTCAGCGCGAAATTGAATATTTAATTGCTGCATTGTTATCGTATTATAGTAAACAACTGGATGTTATACCGCCTAGATTCTCCCCCCTACTTCAAAAAAATAAATTTTATATGTACCGTACAAGAGTCCCATCTCCTCCCAACCATCTGGAGTCAGTGAAACTATGGCATCACCAATTGGGATATGCTATTAGGCTGAAGGTAGTGCGGATGGAAAGGATATGAAAAATAGGAAGGTGGGGGAGTACCCAGCTATTAAGATCTGGTCATCAAATATGGCTAAAGTCATTTCAAGCAGCGCTTCGATTCTGAATGGTGGTCTTTCACCAAGACGATACTGAAAGTATCTGCAAGTCTGGAATGTGCCGCAAGTATATATATTGTATCGAACGTGTCTATAGAATGGATTAATTTAAACGGATAAAACATATTTCTTATAACTATATATAAATTATTACACAACATGTGCAATACGAAGCCGAGAGCTGGTATTTCACAACACCGAGCCGAGCATCTATATTACACCACAAATGCAATAGCAAGTCAAGGTTGCACAACAAATGCAAATACCGAGCCGAGATTTTACAACATGTGCACATAATATTCGGCCGCGCCGTGCGTCCAAAAAAAGGGTACGCACAGCGGTACGTGTTTCTTTTCACTTCAACCGCAGAATGGACAATAAGTCCTCTCTCGGATACCTCGACCTGCCGCTATCAGACAAGAACAGTCTTCTACACCCAGCAACCGCCTACGTCACCACCCGATACCTCAGCGACCCACCATACTGCCTGGTGCCATAAGTCAAGTACACTCGAAGCGACAACATCTCCATTGGGATTGGGACCAAACGCCTTTCTCAAGAAGATTAGCAAATCGCAGTAGTCGGGCGTTCCTGTGTACCGGTACCTTAATATGCACACTCTTTTTCTTGTGCGGGTCCTACACATCTCGTACAATTATGTTATTTTACATGAATAAATTGTAAAAATCACACAAATTTTCAAATTATATCAAGCCGGGATTTAAACCCGCGACCTCTAGATTCGTAGCCATTTTGGAATTAATACCACCCCTATCCACTAGAAGAACGGCTAAATTAAACGGAAATATGAAATTATCTGATTATATTGAAGTTAACAAAAGTTATAAGATAATTCACAAAGAAGTTCGATCCTTGAAACTTCTATATTAGCGAGAGAGTTCAAAGGAAAATTAATGTATGTAAATATAACGGTAATTATTGAATATTTGTTCTGGCATTACTGGCGAGAGCAGTGTTTTGCTGAAGTTTCACACGAAGAAATCACTTAAAGTATGTCATTATAAAACCCCGAAGAAGGATCAGGTTGATCCGAAACTGTTTGGTTTACATATCCAATAAAGTGGCGTTTAAACAACAACAAAAAATATTTTTATTTAAATACATGTTTTTCATAAAACCATAATGCTATATTCACTCAAACTAGTGCCTCTGTCTTGAGAAGCGAGCAGTTCCAACGGTTAATATAATATAAAGTTAATGATACGTATGTTGAAATGAAATCTTCATCTGAAATGTGTTTATTGGTAAGAGTAATTTATACATTTCGGTCTAGAACAAAACATAAACTTCACAAATTTTCCAAAACTGACAAACATCAAATAATACAATACCATTTGCAATAAATAATAAAATTATTAAATTTTTTATTGTAATATATTTCATTTTCCTTAACATGATAGTATTTGCAATTCAAATATAACCTAGGAAGTACAACGTTATTAGGGTGATTTTTCACAAAAATGGAAGTATATAAACCAACATTTAATATAATATTTATTAATATTTATTAATTCACAGCAATACACAAAACACTATAACAACAACAAAAAACACTTGAACACCTCAGCACAGGTTCTACTGTCACTGTACTGGTAGGAATGTTTATAAATAAACTGTTTTAATAAAGCATAACGTGAACCTAGTGGATCTCGCATGCGGCAGTGAATATTGCTAAAAGTGCACTTAAACAAGGAAACGGAAATGTCTGTGAAAGATGGAGATAAATTTAAAAGTTAATATCCCTCTTCCCGAAGGTGGGTTTTGACGCGTGACGAACCTCCGTGAGAAGGAACGTCACCTCCGAGTAGCTGCGTGCATTATTGGACTGGAAATTGAAAAATTTCTGGAACCGTTTCAGTTGTGCCTGAAACTCGTAAAAATAGCGAAACGTACAATATGAAAAATCGTAAAAACATATTTTATGTAAATTACTGGCACACTTGAAACAGTTCGCTCGCTTTTGTATCGCTGGGAGGGAAGCAGTTTAAATAACGCTTTAACAAAATTACAAGTCGGTGGAATATTCATTCGATAACATAATTTCAATTTCTTATTTTGTGAACCTATGTACAATTTTTCTCAGAAATCATTTGAAAAAAAACTTTTGTATTCCGTGGAACAGATGTTTTCGTGTGCGGTAGGAATATGAAATTTAATATCCTCGTAGATAGTTGAATTCACTTAATTTATTTCGTTTCTCCTTATCCTTCAGATTCATAGCCAATGCGACTTCGTCGTTCGATCGATTCAATATTCAAAAAATATGTATTTAATAAAATGAATAGGAAACCTCTTAAAATTAAAAGTAATAAGAAATAATTCTTCAATAAATGCAAAATCACTTTGTAGTGTCATTTTCAATAAAATAAACATGAAATGTTTTTGATATAATAACACATATATGAAACTTATTTCCACTTTTATTTTATTTCTCCGTGACCGGTTTCAGCTTGTTAAAGCCATCTTAAGACCAGTCTGAAGATGACTTTAACAAGCTGAAACCGATCACGGAGAAATAAAATAAAAGTGGAAATAAGTTTCATATGTGTGTTATTATATCATTATAATGGAATTCCACCATGGAATTCCACCATCAGTTTCAAAAATAGAAATATTGAAATGTTTTTTTTAAAGAATTCTCATCATTCTGTGTATCCTAACGAGGGAATCGTCGCTTCTCAAACATTTGTTGATATTTAAATATTAAATAGCGGTTTAAACTAAATATTTCCTTTTTTCTTTTGTAATTAAATTTAAGTATCACTAAAAGACATGTATAATATAATAATGTAAGTGTACAGTGGTTTATAAACTAAAATAGAAAATAATATAATAACAGTTATAGTTGAGGTTTCACATAACCCGTCTCACTAGGCTAGCCTGTGTTGAGGCAGTAATTTTGCAAATTATTTCATTATTTTAAAATATCTATGGATATACACTTATATTAATATATGCTTCGTAAAATTTATTACTTTCGTAATTTTATACTTTGCCATTATATTTTAGCATACTGTTTATCCGGATGAGGGATGAATTTGCTTCTGAAATTTGAGATATTTATATATTAAAAACAGTGGTGTAAACAAAATACTCGAAAAAGAAATTGGGTTCCAATAAAGCTGTCAATGACGCCAAAAAACGATCTTGGGAAGATTTTGGCTCCAAGTTGGAGGAAAATTACCACAGGGCAGCGAAGGTTTTCTGGCAAACACTACGACGACTTCATAAGGGAAACTCTACCTCAACCAGATGTATTAAGGATGAAGCAGGAAACTTACTGAGGGAGAAAAAATAAATTCTCAGTAGATGGAAAGAATACCTCGAGAAGCTGCTAAATCATATAGAAACTAACGAAGAGGGTGACATCTCACTGGAAGAAGTTAAAATAGCACTCAAATTCTTAACAGGAGGAAACGCTGCCGGACTAGATGAGATAAGACCTGAAATGTTGAAAGCTCTGGGTATCTAGACCTTGGATGGTTAACGCAAGTTTTCTCAGCAGCATGGAAAAAAGGCCCCAAAAGCCTGGAGAATAGAAATTATAGTCCCAATATTCAATAAAGGGGACCAAAAAGCATGTTCCAACTACCAAGGAATCACACTTCTTAGCCAACCAGGAAAAGTCTACGCTAGAATTCTAGAAAAAAAGTGTCGCAGGGCGTCAGAGCACAAGATACAAGAAGAACAGTAAGGTAAAGGCATCACTGACCAACTTTTCACACTTCAAATAACCATTTAGAAATATTGGGAATACTGCAAGACGATATTTGCTGGTTCTATCGGCTTAGAGAAGGAATATGCTTTAGTAATGCGCCAGCTGCTGTGAGAAGCGCTCTTATTATATGGAGGACAAGGTAAACTGCTAAAAGGTATGACATCTTTATACAAAAAAAGTAGCGTTCGTATAAACAGTAAAATTTCGGAAGAATTCGAAGTGGAAATTGACCTCAGACAAGGGTGCCAATCATTTTCAATATCTTTATGGGCCGAATCAGCCGAAATACTCAAACACCAGATACAGTAATAGTCGGCGATACAGAAATCAGCTCGATATTGTTTGCCGATGATATCAGTAGGTTAACCGCGTCCCAAGAGGGACTACAAGAGTGGATCAACCGCTTTATTGAAGACTTCACGGGGGCAGGAATGAGGATGAGCACGGCAAAAACAAAAGTTATGGGTATAAGAAGAGACCAAACTTAGCGTAACATATTCGCTAACGGGGCACAGTTGAAACAGGTTGACCAATTTAAATACCTTGGGGTTGAATTTTCAAGCGACGGCCGGCAAGACGAAGAAATTTACGCTAGAATAGGTGCGGCAAGCGGTGTGCTGCATGCTCTTTACAGCTCAGTGACGAGGAAAGCCGAACTAAGTATCATGACAAAGTTAGCAGTGTACTAATCAGTGTATCGTCCCACACTTATTTATGGTCACCAGATCTGGATGTTGAACGAACGTATACGTTCTAGGGTCCAAGCTGCCGAATTTAGATTTTTAAGGGGAGTTACAGAGGTCACAAGATGGGATCGAATAAGATGCTCGAAGATCCGGGAGGAGCTTTACATATAACCACCATTATTTTTCATAGAAAAGTCGCAACTGAGGCGGCTTCGGCAAATGTTAAAAATACCAGAAGGTTGATTCCACTGAGATTTCCAAGTATTATTCCAGAGGGAAGACTTCTAGTGGGCCGCCCCAGACAGAGGTGGGCTAAGCAACTCCAGAGGCTGTACGAGGAGAGACTGGGCCTACTATGGACGGAAGCCGTAAACGTAGCACAGAACAGTGGCGCCTGGAGACGCCCTGTCGATGCGATGGGTCCCCGAACCGAGTAGGACAAGGGGAAGATGGGATGGAGATGGGTGTAAACAAAGTACTTCAAATTAATTATAAAAATATTTCATATTCATTTTTTTCAAAATTACATCACAAATTGATTCATTCTAAAATCATAATTTATTGAAGAAGCAAAGACATGCATTTTTTATCACTTGTTGAAGCTTATAAACCCCATTATAATGCATTGTTAATCATTGAAGATAATATTAACAACTTCCAATTCGAACCCAGGACTCCATGAGGTCCTCGGTTCGAATTCCAGGTGCTACCGTTATCTTTTTATTTTCGGTTTCATGTTTCGATTTGGGAGATGTTAATATCATATTTAATGTTAAAAATAATAATAATAAAAAAAATATAAATACGTAAATTTATTTCACAGAAAATATGCCCTCAATCTTTTTTGCGATATTAAATTTATTGTTACATTGATTGAAACATTTTGGGATTCTGCGGCCTGGCAAAACGGTACCGTCCACTTCTTAATATTTGAAAACAGTATTATCATATTTTGTGCTAATACTGTTCGTCGTCGTTTAAATTTATAAAATTATCGAAGGAAAAATGGAAATTGTCACCCCTTTTTAAGTTATTTCGCATATGTGAAATTACAGTTCTAAAACATATACGTTTTCATTTTAATAATGTTTCAAATGCATCTATTCTGTCAAACGCATCAGCCCTCGCAATTTCACTGGAGATTTTATTAAAATAGTACAAATATCGAATTTTCAGTAGACAAATATGTGACATTACACCTAGGCGCGCTTTACTCAAAACACCATACCCTTGTTTTTGCTAAGAGGGTTTGGGAATGTAGAGCGGATGAACGACGAAAGGAGTCAAAAGAGAATTTACCTTTATTTCAAACTGATAGTGGTCTTTCATTTTTTAAAGTAATTCAGCCGGCAGAGAAAAGGCTATCGAATACCGCACAAGCTTTTAATTTTATTTTCACTGTGATTTTTTTTTTCTTCAAATTGATTGGCTCTGAATTAGTCTTCAATTAACAAATTCAGCAAAGTCTAAAGCAGTTCCGATAAAGCAGGATTAAAGGCGATAAATTTTCCAAAGTGATAACATTTTTTCCGTTAATTCCCATCTTCCATAATCTGTCTTAGTAGAGATTATTTTTATTACCTTCAATGGTAAATGTAATAGTTTTGTTAGTAGCGCTAATAGTAATAATAATAGTGTAAGACAAAAATAGATAATATTACGTGTAATATGATGAATCTGTACCTCTTGTCTTTGTGAATATTATAAACCTTTCGGTAGTTGCTACCCCGCTTCTCTTGAGTTTCAAAACTATATTTGGAAATCTTTTTTCTCGAGGAACTCAATTTACAGTTACATCGGTATTTACAGCTTTATAGAAATGACGTTGCGAGCTTAAAATATTTGCGTTGACCTTCCAACTATTGTCGTTGGAAATTCCAGGCAAAACATGTTGTACGAATTTCATTTCACTAGAGCCCACCGATCAGAAATTTTTACTATTTCAAAACAGATTTCTGCTTTATATTTACGAATTAAAATGGATAAGATACTACAATGTAGTTAACCTCTGTAAAAAATACATTTTAATGACATGATCGTAAAAAAAGTAATCGGCATTAAAGCTCCACTTTAACGACACTTTCACTGAGTGTGCTAGTTGATCCGGAGAATATGAAATTGACATTAGTCTATCTATCATCTCCGCCTCTTAAGGCGCTTTATTTGAAAATTATTAATGACTGTCTAAACGTGTTTGGACTGTTAAATCATATTTCTTGGATTCGGAAAAAGTTTTCCCAGACGCAGTATTATAAAGAAGTACACTGCTACAGCATGCCTTGTTTTCAATGATAAATAGTGTACCACCCAATGAAATAAATTCTAGGAGACGCTTAACAATGTAACATATGTTATTTTATTTAACAGATAAAAGCATTTCGATTTATCATGACGTTTTCTCTAGGGAAAGACATTTACATGTTTTTCCTGATTTTTTTTTGTTGCTAGTGCTATTCCGTTTCCAAAATGTAACGAATTAACTAAACTTTCTCAACCCCGGAAGCTACATGGCGGTTTGTGACACTTGATATCTTGAAGTCGAACAGCTGTAAAATTTATAATACCCGCTGCAACTATCTCAGAAGTGCAACTCCTAGTACGAAAACTTGTGAATCGTCAGGAATAAGGAATAACTGCTGAGTGTGGTCTGAGAATAATACGAACTGAAATGGTTAAAGTTAAAATCCAATAACTTTCCAGGCATCAACATAATAATACCGTGGGGAAGAAAAACTGCTACTTATAAGCAAATTTAATGCTCGATGGCACTAAAATTTAAATCTTGATTACTGAAGTTGTCTTCGCTCCGAGCGGAACTTTTACAGAAAACCAATGAGATATTGTTAGGAAATTTTAAAAAGGCGTGGGATTTATTACCATCCATAACGATGCAGACCGACGAAATGCAAGGAAATGATTTCGCATAATTTCTCACTTTTAATAATTATCATGTTCATTGTCACATAAGCCTCCTACTCATCTACAAAGTCATATTACTCACATCATTACCATACCATCAGTATTAACTCAAAGTCGAAAAAATTGGTAGTAATAATATATCGGTACGTATATCAATATAATCACATTGAAAAATAATATTGTTGACTTTTACCATATTACATATTCATTTGGCAAAAAAACTTGTAATAAAGGCTTTGTGTGATCGAAAGGTTGAAATGAAATATAAATGAATCGCAAACCAAGAATATTGTACGTGGTATGCATGTTTGATATTGTTCCCGATATAAGAAATAGGGGATAGATTCCACCTGAAGATGAAGCCGTGAAATATGAGTGATATTTCTTTCCTAAGAACATTTCCCGTCGATAAATGGCACGATTGAAAGCTAAAACTCGACAGAAACGTCATAAAAACGTCTGCAAAACGAAAGAAAAAATGCTGAATAAAATAAACGTCTGAAAAAAAAATTCAAATATCGTAAAACCGATCTCACATAACTGAACGAATTGAGTTGGCAGAAATTTTATTGTAACATCAACAACTTGTTTATGAAAATCACAAACTTTCAATTTTCTCTCTTTATCAGGAAAAATGGATGAAAGCCATATTTTCAGAATGATTTGTCAACTTTTGTATTTCCACCCTTGTGTTCCGGGCCCTTTCGTGATACAGATCAACAGATTTCTTTCACCCTTAAAGCCTCCGAGAATTTGACGATATTGGCCCGGCAGTGGTTGTTTCTTCAGCTAAAGCCTTGCAAAAAGTTTTATATTTGAAAGGACTTGTTCGCTGTTCACATAGTCATAAATTATTCATTTTTGTTGGAGCCTTCAAGCCAGTCGAGTATCGGTTTCAGGCTGAGCTTTTATTTCACGTGAACATTCGGTAGCCAGCTTAGTGCTAAACATTGATTCTGTTCCGGTCACGCTGCGAGTGTTACTGTTAATAAGTATCCATTTAAAATTATACACAATTCACAGCATATTCTAGCCAAAGTGTAATAATTGTGAAACTTCTTATATAATTAAATGTATTCAGAGTCCATGCATGTGTCAATTGATTAAGGATGTACCTAGTGTTTAGGTTTTATGAAACAATGAGCCAAAGAAGTATATCTCAAGATCTTTTTTACAAAGTAAAAAAAATATCGTTTTTTCAAAATTTTGCGACGTACGTGGATTCTAAGTTAAAGGAAATAAAAAGCCAAATACTTGAAAACATGTATAAAAAAGTATATAGCTTAAAATTTGTCATGAATATGATGCCATAGGTACTTACTCGCTTAGACTCCATGATGAGGTTAAAGAATAAGTTGAACATTTGAAAAATGATTTGACAAATAGAAGTAAAATTATTACGAGGAACTGCTGCGCTGCATGTTTCGTACATAACTTAATTTTGGATTTGAGGCCAAAATATCCATCCAATCTGAATGATATATATATATTTTTTAATTAAAGGCTTAGTAAATATCTAGTAGGTATGAGAAGTATTTTATTTATTTTTGTTTTAAATTATAAGGTATATGCCATAAAAAATAAAAATAAAACAATTTTTATAATTTTTAAAACTTAAATTTTTTTTTGCTGGGTTTATCGTATTTTTTTTTTAAATTATCATGTTTGATATGCGAATATGATTACGTAAATAAAAATATGAAAATAAAATAAACATTTAAAAAAAAAACAAAATTTGTGTTCCAGCGTAGATTGGTAATTTTTAATTTAATTTAAAGTCCGCCATAATGCTTGTTATACGATTTAAAAAAATTTAAAAAATAATTTTATTTTCAAAGCAGATGCATTAGGTTTAGGTTTATTTAGAATATTTTGACTTCAAATCAAAAATTAAGTTTTATATGAAACAGGTCCCTCAGTCGTTCCTCTTAAGCACTAGATACTAGACTGACTTGCATAGAACAGTCAAACCTTAGGCACAGCTTTTAAACTTTTTAAACTGCACTACACTGATAAGTAGGAATGAAACAGGTATGAACATTCAAAAATAGCTGAAGTGAAGAGTGCAGTTAATTAGTATTGAATAAATTTACTCGGATAACTACACAACCGTTATTATTAATCAGAAAGCACTGGATACTTGTGATAACTCAATTGAATAAATACGGTTAATTTAGCTCAGTGTTCTCAAATTTGACAATATGCATGAAACGTCTATAGAATTATAATATTTATCTTTCTGTCTAGACATCTTGTTTAGAAATAATAAAATATGCCTGTAAACAGATTCGAATCTCATCGATCCCCTAAATAAACGGATGTAATAAGCCAATTCTGAAAAACTCAGAAGATCTACTTCAGACGCGTGCACAGTGGTGCAGCAAGGAATTCTCGGAACCCCGGGCCCTATAATAATATAACGTTAAATTAACAGGTCCCTCAGTCGTTCCTCTTAAGCACTAGATACTAGACTGACTTGCATAGAACAGTCAAACCTTAATGATTGTGTTGAAATAACAAGAATTGAGAAAAACTGAAATTAATCTTTCCAAAA
Source organism: Halesus radiatus (assembly GCA_022606495.2). Lineage (NCBI taxonomy): Eukaryota > Metazoa > Arthropoda > Insecta > Trichoptera > Limnephilidae > Halesus > Halesus radiatus. The sequence goes on from JAHDVE020006249.1 coordinate 22,245, forward strand.
TAATTGCTATAAAACTAATATAAAATCCTGATGTCCAAATAAATCCAAATGGTATATTACTTCGGCAATAAGATAATACGACAGCAGACCAGGTCATCTCAAAAAAATCTCCTGAAAATTATAAACCCAGAAACAAGATTCAAATTATTAACAAACAATATGTATAATAGTAAGTATGGTAGTAGGAGTTTTTTTTAAATATTATCAGGTTATTCGTAACCAGGGAATATTTGTCTTTCTTTAAAAAAAAAAAAAAAATAATGTGATTTCAAACCGCGTAAAATTGACATTCCTAGGAGAATCACTATCTCCTAATTTTAAGGATCTGCTTTGGAAGGCCAAAATAAAGGAAAAGTAATTACATTAAATTATTGCGTTTCAATTAAATTAGCTTCTTTCTTAAAGGAAGTCTAACATTCCAGAGTTACGAATAACCTGACAATATTTAAAAATCTCCTACTACTTATCACAGTAAGCGGAAGATGATGCTTGTATCGTGATGGAGGACTTTGAAAGCCGAGGAGTTGAGCTCTCAACCCAGACGCGATCCATACTCCGCTACTGAACTTATTGTATTTCATCTCTCATAACTTTGTCATGTTGTTAGCTGATCTTTGTTCTACACATTTCCTCTCTTTATCACTGTTAGTTTTAATTTTATTTCGTATTTACACTACCCTTGTTTGATAATGACTAGATATTGTTTAACAATTATTTTTATAAACAATAATTATTAGCCTGAAACACTCATACAAATTGAAAAAAACCTTTCCGAGCAAAGATAAATGTCGCCGACAGGACTCGAACCTGCACCCTTCTGATGTCCGCTCAGATGCTCTACCGTTGAGCTACGTCGGCTTATCGCAAACCCGCCAAGTTAATCAATATATACTAGTGTTTCATTCAATAATTACTGGTTTTTATTATATTTTCACCCGTAAACAACCAACTTTATTAGTATGAGAAAGGCTTGTAACGGCTAAATCCCTCAAATAGATGTCGTCGAGACAAATTATGTCTACATTTTATTGGTGAAAATTGCTTTGACTTGTCAAATATTTATTAATTGATAAACTAAAGTTCTTAAAAGTTTTGGCGACATTTATCTTTGCTCGGAAAGGTTTTTTTCAATTTGTATGAGTGTTTCAGGCTAATAATTATTGTTTATAAAAATAATTGTTACCCTTTGCGCTATGCACAAAAATCTTGTCTTAAGTTTTTAAGAACTTTAGTTTTTCAATTAATAGATATTGTTTATTTTAAGTTATTTCTATAAAATTGTTCACCTTGATACAGGCTCAGTCCTGGTGGGGTTAATAATGGTATGGAAAACAAAATTTGAATTGTGAAGAAACGATACTTAAAAAAAAATTTTAAAAAACGAATTTAGATTGGTGAGACATTCAGAGTTCAAAAATTAGGGTTGTTCAAACGTATATGTTTAACTGCACAGTCTGGACATCCGCACGCACTTAAAGCTTTAAAAAATTATTTGTTTTCGTAAATTCCATGTATTTGTTTCAGATTGTTAATGAATTTTATAATGATCATAATATTACGTATTACGGAAGGTATGTTGTATCGTATAGCAAACATAATATAAATATAAACACCATTATTACTAACCAATAGCTTGGGCCAGCACGACATCGAAAATGAAAAACCACTCAACTCTGTCTTGGACCATGTGGACTTGGTGACTCTGTGATTTATTCATATGCATATACGCTACGTTATTTCGTTTCTTGAAAATACCCAACTCAAATGTTTGATTCACGCGGTCATTGGATATCTTCTGGGTCATCCCCGAAATATTAGTTTTCCGTCCCAACTTTCAAAAACAACACGAACGTAAAATAATTAATTAATAATTGATACATAATTTAGAGATCTGACCAATCAATTTACGTTTTCGCAGAAAAATCACAATGAAAACGATAAAAAAAACAACAGAATATGCGATGAAATATCGTTTTCTTGGAAGTCTTTATTAAAGCGGTGAAAGCGTGCATATCAGGATTAAATTAAAATCTCGGTGACATCTTGATGACAAATATCCATTTATCATTTTCTTTACCAAGCAAACAAATCAAAGGAGAAATAATGTTTTCTTTACTTAGGTATGCTAATTCCTCAGAAATTGTATATTTAAAAAATGTTTTGAATACAAAACAGTTCGAGTTGGGTAAGGGGAACATTGTGAGAAACGAGTTTTTAATTTAATTTTTCAAGAACGAGGCCAAATTAATCGGATTATATTTAGTGGAAGATAATATTTTTCAACTCTCTGATATTAAGATTTGGTAGCAATTAATGTAGAATCTTCCGAAGCAATGTAAACAAGTTGTTAGTAGTTACTCGAATAGTGTGTATGTGGTGTGACCTTATCGGGAGCGTGATAAGTTCCCTGGCTCTGAGACCAGAAGTTGAGGGTTCAAAGTGCGGCGTCGGAAAATATAACATAATTTTATTTGAGTGGTTGAATTCACAAACAAATTTTCAATGAATTGATAGATGGCTCTTCGTTCTATCGTGGAATAACGCAGTTGACTTAGCATTGCCCTTCAAAGAGACAAACATCCAGAGTCAAAAGCTTTTCGTTACTTGAAATGGTTTTGTTTTGTCCAGTGACCAGTACAAAATAAAATTGTTTTTATTTTTATATAAATACCGCGCAAGAGTCCCAACTGCTACCAAGGTATTCCCAATTGGAGAATGTTGTGAGGCTGAAAGTATTGTTGAGGGGAAGGAGAAAGGGAAGAGGAAGGTGGGGGAAATACCTGGCTATTCAGATATTACGTTAACATTTCAATTCTGAATGGTGGTCTTTCACCAGGGCGAGAATTAAAAATATTATAAACTAAGAGTATCTTCCACTCTGTAACGTGCGCAAATATCCTATATATTATTTTTAAATAAATTAATTGTGAAACAACACAAATTAATTAAATAAAATGTACATAAAATGAATTTGAACCTGCGACCTTCGGATTCGTAGTCGAGAGCCTTACCCCTCGACCATTGAGGCAGTCAAAGGATGTGCTTCTCAACCACCCTTTACCAATGATTTTCAATTTTTTCAAATCTTTCAACCACATAATTCTACTTTGTATCGCGGATAGTTTTTTATTCGGACAGTTGGAACTCTTGTGCGATGCCTCATAAACTGACAAATTCTACCATTTTTAAAACCCTACATCCATCTTCTATCAAATAGTGCGACTATTTTAAAGCATTATATTGGAGTAGCGATATATATCACACCATGTGCGACACACCTTTAAAAAATTCAGAAAAAGCGACTTTCCTGAATATATCCCCCGGGAGTTATTTGGTTGAAAAATGTATTCCTGAAAAAATACGATTGGCGCACAACCGTATCCTGGCTTGGAAAAATTGTGTCGTAAAAGATAGAATGATTGGCATAAATTACAATGATTTGTCATGTGAACAAAGGTACGATCCCTTTCATTCGATATGTGATTGTCAGACCTTTGAGATTCATATAAAATAATTGTCCGGGATATCGTTTAACTATCCGTAGGCCATCTTTGTAAAAAGTGGAATTTAACGTTTTCAATGTTTAGTTTGATTCAAACAAATTCCGTATGCAAGGAATTTTAGCATTTTGAAGAATTTCTTTATCAAACTGGTCATGTGCCGTGGACTTCAACCTCTTCAAAAAAATAGCTTAAAACGGTATTATTTATAGTGCAGACCTTTTCACTAGCGTATCTTGTTCTGAAAAGTTCAATTCTGCAAATCAGTACCTAGTATCGAACGCAATCCATCTGCTGCTAGCCGAGCGTCCCACCCCAGGTCGATTATTATATTGAATTGAAGTGGTTCAAAACAAATTTATGCCTTTATATTAATATTTATTATTTACTAGCTGATGCGTACCCGGCCTTGCTCGGGTACGATAATTGACTTGACAGCGAAAGTAACTACCTTCAAATAAAGAAACATTCATTTGAATATTTTATTTCATTCCAAACGTTTATTTTTTCAAAATATATCTAAATCATAAAGTTCTTAAGTAGGTACCTACTCGTGTTTTCCATTTTGAAAATATTCTACCCAAAAAACCCTTCTTTTGAATATGCAATCTATGGCTAACCAGAGTGTTATATCTATGGACTAACCTAAATAAAACATGGCTGGTACAATGTTTTTCATACTAATTTTAAATCATTATAGCATATTCGCTATATTCAGCGAGACCGGTCAAGTAATTTTCGAGAACATCGAAGAAAAACAAACAAACTTACATTGATTTATATATATATATTAGAAACTAGAAAATTAGACAAAATCAAGGAACCAAAATAACAATAATTTCTGTTTTTCTGAATATAGTTATAAATGTGAAGATAAATTTAAGAGGCTATATAAAAAAAACTTTTTTAATGGTATTTAATTGCCTATTAACACTTTTCCTAATTTTTTAATTGTTAGTAGTTAAAGATAGAGCTGAGAACCACCTGGAGCGGAATTCCCGTTCTTTTTAAGGAAGATTCATTATGTTTTTCCTTAGGCTTAAAGACTTCTTGATTAACTGCGGAATTCCGGTGAGACATAGTAAAAGATCCTAAATAGATTGGTAAGAGATTATTTATTACAAAATGATGAAATATCTACAAGTGACTCAAGACTTCCGACCAAAACTTTTAAAAACGATTACATTATATTATAATGCATTTTAATACATTTTTATTTTATTTTTAAATATCATAAATAAGCCTTTTAACGAAGAATTACGTTTTGTAAAAACGTACCTACCGCACTAGATAGTAATGATCTTTTTTTGTCTCTAGTTCTAAAAGTGACATTTTCAGTAGTGGTTAATCTATGCCGACCGATGGGGGGGGGGTCATTTCGCTATTTTATGAACTCGGTTCCAATTCCAAGTTTAGCCACACGGATTCGATTCCTTAGACTCGGTCTCCGTTCCTTTCGGTCCGCACGGGCCCGCCGTTCCGGAAGCAAAAATCGTTTCAAAAAATTTCTGACTCCAATCCAAAACCTTTACCGTTCCTTAAGTGTGAGTTAGGAACGAGAGAATGCGGATTTGCGATCTCGGAGTGAGTCCACAGCATTCGAAATCGGATTCATTGGACTCGGCTGGCCGTAACGTCTCTGCTCTATGCCGCGCCTGCCGAAAATTGTGTCAAAAATGTCAAC
>JAHDVE020006250.1:0-131445 GCA_022606495.2 Halesus radiatus
GATTTGACAGTTTTAGGCGTATCTAGACGACATAGCACTATAATTGGCTTACGGTGAAGTAATTTTGAAAACTTTTGTTCGAAATGTTGTTTTTAGGCCACTCCATCCTTCTACTGAGCATATTCGATTTTACGCTTAGTTTTAAGTACTTGACTATCTAGTTTTATTGAAATTTTGTGTCTAATTAAGATTAACTTTAGTTTAAGACTAACCCCACGATTATCAAAATAGATGACTTGTTGTAAATACCTAAATTGCTTTTCAGTTCCTAACCTTTTTGAGTTATTCCTAGAATTATAACCCACTGCATTAATTAGCGTCTTATCACGTGGATAAACTTTCTTCATACAAAAGCTCGAAGATATCAATCTAGAGAGTGGTATATCTATGGTCTATCGTCTATGCTGAATGGAATATCTATGCGTCTATGGTATGATATTTTACTGTCAATTCTCTGTTTTGATGACAATTGTTTCATCGTTGGTTTTCGCGATTTCGCGTTATAAACAATATTTTCTTTATTCTTTACAATAATAATATTATGCCCTCAAAATTTACTGAAATATAAATCTCGTCAAAATGACAGATAACACAAAATTTATTGAGAAAAATCCCGATGCAGGTATGGTTAATTTTTATTTTCTCTTTAATATTTGCACGCTAAATGTAATTATCTGTTGCGTTAGTATTCATAAAATGATAGTTTTCCAATTTTTATATTTGATACAGTTAAAAGCATCCAAAAACGAAATATTATGAAAAAATATATATGATTATTACAAATATACATGATTATTACAAATATATATGATTATTACAAATATAGTTTTTCTAAAAACATTGTTTTGGTTGGAAAACACCAAAGAAAAAGCATTGTATTTCGTTTATAATTTACACAAAAATTACACTTAATATATTAAGACAACGCTATTCTCCAAAACATTACGGTATATTTAAAAAAAAACTCTCGTAGGGCTTTTATTTCAAAGAATTGTAATTTATGTGCTAGCGGCACTTGCTGATAGCAATCTTATGTTTAAGCCCGCTCACTAAGGTAATGGAGGGTATGAATAATGTGTATAAATTCATTTTTTTCATGTGCATCTTTTTTTGTTATATTTATTATGTTACGTTTCTGTAAAACATCTAATTAGGCATAATAAAGGTTTGCTGTTTTATAAACACGTATATTGTAAAGTGTTCATGTTTTACAACGTCATGGTTGTTATAAATCTACTGCCTTTATTACCCACCTATTGCGCTGAAACTAGCCACTTACATAGTATCTACCTTCACTTCTTTTATACTTATGTTATTATATTATGTACTTAACTACTTTTTATACGCTTTTGTACAACCTGCTGTTATAATATAACCACAGGATAAACTATTATTCATTGTGATAATTACGCTGTAACTACATACTGTTATATTGTACCTACATACTGTACATTATTGTACTCCTTTGTAAAACTATGTGATAAATGTATCAACATGTAAAAGCCTTCTAGGCGTGAATAAATAAATAAATAAATTTAAAGCTTAGTCAAGTTTGAGGTTTTTGTACGGAATTTTTAGGTTATTTTTTTGTTTTTCTTTCGCTTTAAACCCAAAATAAAACCTAATTAATAATAAAATTATGCAATTCCACTTTAAGCTTTTTTCTTTTTTTTTTTAACCCAAACTAAGAACCTATTTTAAATATAGTATGGTATATTAATTACATATAAAATAGGTTATTAGGTTTTTGGTTTGAAAAACATAAAACTAACGTAAAAATTTCATACAAAAACTTCAAACTTTACTAAGCTTTAAATGAATTTATACGCATTATTTTGCATTTTCACATATGCCAATATTTTTTTATAATTTTTAGTAATCCGAAACGAAGTTTTATTTTAAAAACCTATGCGTATTAACAGTGAAGCGGAATTGTTGAATTTTACCCATTTAAAATAGGTTATTGGGTTCATAGTTTCGGTTAAAAGAAAAAAAAAAAAAAACTAACCTAAAAACCTAAAACTTTACCAAGCATTAAATGAATTAAAATGCATTATTTTGCTTCTCCGGTCATCGAAAAGTTATTCCTCGTATTAGTAATTAAACTGATAAAAGTGTTTTCTTATAATTAGTATGTTTTAATGATGAGGAACTTATCTACATGTTTACTATTGGTGCTTTTGTCTTACATGTTTCACATCATTTTCAAAACTGACTCCCAAACAACGCAATATTTTTAGTATTGACAATATTGGATAGATTAACAGAAGAATTGATGATTTTCAGGTTGAGAGTGTGTGAGATGCCTAAAATAGTGATAAAAGCAGATATAAGCTTTGGCCCGCTTGGTATCAAATTATTGTAAAATTTTGCATTTAGACATTCCGCAATTTCATCTTGCCACAAAAGGCAGAGTAAGGATTAAAGTAGACTGAATGCTGTAGAAATAACATCTCTCAGGAGAATGTGCTGTAAAACTGTGTATGATCGTGTGAAAAATCCCAGACTGATGATATAAGATTAAGAAAGGGACGCTTAGGTGGTTTGGGCATGTAGACCAAATGAACGAAGAAAGGAGTATAACGTGAATGTAAATGGAAGAAGAAACCAGGGACGCCCGAGGGAAACATGACACGATCAAGTAAATCAAATTGTTAATTCGGGCCATTGTCAGAAGTCAGAATAACAAAAGAGAATGCACTAATGTGAATGAAGCGAGAACTTTGTGTCAAGATTGAGTTTTTTTGTGGTCCGTCCTCTCTGCCTGCCCTTCGCGGAGAAACAGCGTGGTGATTAGTTAGTTAGCAATCTTTAATAATATTATCATTTAATTCTTATAAAAATGTTTTATATTTCAGAAAAGTTGCTATACAAGTTGGTATTTTCGTCAGTACAAGGCAAAGACCCGAAAATGGTGGTCATCTGCTGGGATCCCTCCCAGCTCCTCTCCATATTCCGGGAAATCTATCCTGAAAACAACGACTTCCTCCGCGCTTCCGACCACCTCATCATCACCACCTGCATCAAGAAGCTGATTCTCAAATACGACGGTTTCCGAATCGAAGGCAAACCCCACCACGAAATTTACTCAGACTTGAAAGAATTCTTAAAATCTAACATAGATTACTTACTTTCAATTAAACAGGCGGCCATCGATAGCTGCACAACGGAGGAGAGTCACTATCTATTGGAAATCAACTGCCCATATAAAAAACTTAAAAGCCTTTTCTACACCGACCAGAGCCATCCGGGACAATCGTTGATATGCAAGACAATCAATATCCCAAATACAAAAATGCAGAATCTCACCACTCTCGAGATTCTCCATTGCCCACACGTCGCTGTTCACGTTGTGTTCCCCAACTTTGAAATGTTCAGACAAAACATTCCTCTCTCTCAATACAAACTGATACACTTCACCCCCAACTACCGGCCAAAAGTAGAACAACGCAACCATAAATTAAAATACCACACACCACCAGCCGGTAGAAAAGACAGATTTCACTCAAACTTTATCATAGAATACATCTCACAACTGATAAACACGATACAAACCTCGAATACAATCACCGGACGTAAAAAAAGTGATATGGTGACAATCTTTAAGGAATTCAAATCAGACTTCTCGCTGTGTACGGACATGGTAGATGTAGATACAGAATATTTCAGTCCTCTAGCAAATCAATCCTACGTAAGATACATGGGGCAACGGAGAAGCGAAACAGGCTGTCTTTTGAGTCACGATAATCAAATTAAGATAGACGCTTTAAAATCTATGCGACTTCAAGAAATAATAAATCCGACGGTAAAGTTTGCATTGACAAAGTTCAATGTTCATTATTCTATAGACAGGAACATTAAATGCGCATTTCGCATGGTGGACGATAAGTTTTTGAAGAAGTTCGATTGGTTGGTGTTTTCGTGTGTGATGTGTGACGTGCGATTCAAGGGATTCTTGGCCGAGTACGAGATGTCCCAGCACGTGATCAACCAGCACGGCCCCGAACCGGATTGGTTCTGTCCCAAGTGCAAGAAGTCCTTTGCGGCCAAAGAATTATCCGTGCAAAAGTGGGAACATTTCTGTCTAAAATAAACACCGTGAATATCTCCCGCGAGTAAATGATACATGCCATGAATGCGTGTCAACTGTCACTGAGCTACGACCAAACTGAAAGAACACCATTCAGAATTGAAACGTTGCTTGTAATGGCTTTAACAATGTTTAGTGACCAGATCTGAATAGCCAGGTACTCCTCCACCTTTCTCTTCCCCATATCCCTCCCCTCCCCCCTGCCTTCAGCCTCTAAAATGCCCCAATTGGGGATGGCATAGTCTCACTGTCTTCAGACAGTTGGGAGCAGTTGGGACGTGTTCTGTGGCATTCACATGAAAAACTGCATGGACTATCAACGCAGCTATATAATGAAAGTTATTTATTTGGTGCAGTGGTAGATCGTCGCTTTTGAGTGAGCTAGAGAGTGCTAAGATTGATAAATAAGGCTTTATTGATATTGCTTTAGCTGAAAATAATTTTTATTTATTCTAATTTTTTTTTTTTTGTATCTCCATTTTCAGGATTCTATCAGTTAGGTAGGGCACTGCACTACCACTTAACTGAAAAATCTTCATACAAAAAATCGATTTTTCTAAAAATAATAAAAACCATTTTCGGCTTCAACAACATCATATTTTTCAATCTTAGCACTCTAGCTCTCTCAAAAGTCATGATCCGCCACTGGTTTGGTGTGTAGATAGAAACAAAGGCGGGGCGCCGCTGTACGTAGATGCAATTTGCATCAGTATGGGTAAATGAAGTTGGTGACACGCATTGTGCCAACGGTTTTCTTTGTTTCTATTATCTTTGAAAACAGATAAGACTCGGGACAATAATATATACAACACGGTGACCAGTTAGTAGTCGAGTGGTCCAAAACTATGGGTTCGAACCAAGGCGTCACGGATTCAATCCTCTGCTATCTAAGTCCCCCATCACTGCACAAGCAACATTTTCCACTTAAAATGATGGTAGTAGAAGGAATTCAAAAATTGTCAGGTTATTCGTAACGTGAGAATGTTTATAACTTTTTTTAAATTTCTTGGCCGGGTGGTAAGTTCCTTGGCTCTCGCCCAGTAAATAACAGATTCAAAACCCAAAAAGAGCAGATGCTTTTATTTTTATATTGACACCCATTTTGTATGCACCACTAGTTTCGCACAGCATTTCTTCATCAGGGCAAATATTTTAATCATTAAAACTCAATAATATACACAACAAACAGTTTTATAAAAATGACATTATTTATGATGCTTTAGACATGTAGTATAAGGAATTTGCTGTCAATGGTCAGCACCCAAAAATACACGCTTTGGTAGCCTGCTAACGCAATAAATACTTTGAATGATTCGTCTGTAAATTCTATTCGGGTAGTTAGAAACATGTATAAGTTTCAAATGACAAAAATCCTAAAACTGTAATCTTTTAAATTCTATATGAAATACGTGCTGAAATTTTAGGTAAAACGTTCAAAATTACCTTCACTGGTTTTCAAACTGCACCTGTTTTCAGACATTTTGGTATGTATTTCATATATGCTTAGAATTCACAGATAAATCACTTGTAGTATTCATCGACCTACAATATCTAGACAAGGCATGTGGATCTTAAAAATACAACATTTATCAAAAGAAAAGTGCATTATCTCGTAGTCCAAAGATCGCAAGAAGCATTGCTTGTGACCTTTTGTTGGTCTACATCGAGCAAGTTTGCATCAACAGAGTGGCTAACTTTATCCAGATCATTTTTCAAACACATTGAGACAGTTAGAGATATTTTAGATAGGGACTATCGCGGACTTTATTATTGACAATTTATCAGCTATATAATACTTTAAAAAATATATACGTCACAGATCGTAACGAGGGAGTATTTTTAAAAAACTAACAATTGATGAATTGCAAAATTTCTCCTAGCCATTGTTGAATGGCGATGTATGGGTTCATGATATATGAATATATTCAAGTTACAACAGCAGTTTTGTCAAAAACTGTACGTTCAGCAATGGCTTTGCATACAGCGCTGTACATTTCTTAAGTTTTAACTTCAAACTTGTGACGCATGCCTTTCTGGCTTCCCATGGCATGACCAAATTACATCATGCGATATGGGGTTAACTCTGTGCTCTGTTTTGTTTCGGAATGAAGTGTGCCAGTCTTTCGAAGCGAGGCAACTGAATTCAGTAAGAATTTGTGTTATGAAAAGACTCGAGGGTTAAAATTGTTGTACGTATTTGTATGACACACCAAATATAGCAATGATATCTTGATAGTAATAGGTATTGCTTGAGTTAGCAAACTACGGAATGTTGTTTAGGGCCACTTTTGAGTGTCCGTCCTGTGGGTTATTATTCAAAAAGTAAGTAAAAAACATCAGGTTTTTTTTCATTAGACTTCGCAATAACAATACATCTTTACAATATACCAAATTGTATGGGAGAAACGAAAATACCCAAACACATCCGTTGGCTTCGGCTGACCTCGAAATACTAAACGAGATGACGCAGGAACAAACTTGACATATACAAATGTTTTATGGGTTACGGGTATAGTTTTTTTGTACCTGAACGTACGCGATACGGCTTGTTGCATTCGGGCGATAATATAGCGGCCGTATCGTGTACGTTCATATGGGTAGGGCGGTTAAGTGTAAATGTATTTCTTTGTTATGCCACATTTTTTATTGTTATAAGAATATGGTGTAAAGTTATTTAGTATTAGTTTGCACATTTTATTAATTAATCATTTTTATTTATTGTTTTTAATAATTATCATTTTGCACTACCACTACCCCTGTATGTACCTTCTGTAATAAATTTATTATTATTTTTAATTAAATTAACTGATTCAAACCACTCTCAAATTCTTCAGTTAAATATTGACATCCTAAATAACTGGTGCTCGCAAAACAATTTATATCTAAATGTAGAAAAATGTAAAACTCTAACCTTTTCCAGAAAAAAGACGTCTCTCTTTTTTGACTATTCAATAAATCTGAAAGTGTTGCAAAACAGCAAATTGTAAATAAGGGTATGAAAACTTTAGGATTTATGTTAAGAACAATAAAAATGAATGGTTACAAGTAATAAAATGGTTGTACATCTCCCTAGTTAGGAGTCTAATAGAACATAATTTCATAGTGTGGTCGCCTTTCTACAATGTACATATTCATAATGTAGAAAGAATTCAATGAAAATTTTTACGTTTCATAAATTTTGAAGTTAACATACCTTTAGAGCACATAAATTACTCATCGTTAATGAATATTCCAACTTTAGAAAACAGACGGAAAATTAACGACCTAACCTTTTTACTAAAATTGTTAAATTGTTCTGAACTTCTGCATTTAATCAACCTGTACATACCCAAACGAACTACAAGACAGACATTAACACTTTACATGTGTATATCCCGTAACAACTATAGTTTGAATTCCCCAATTCAATGCTTTCACAGTAACAAATACTTAAATGATATGGAAGTATTTGACAATAATCTAAACTTGGCAAATTTCAAAAAAGGGATGAACGAATTGTTCTGCCTAGTTTATAAATTATTGTTGACTACAACTTTTACATTATTTACTTATTTGTTATTAATGTTAATATTGACTTGGATGTTGGTGGATATTGTACTATTTATTTTTTTCTGTTCCTGTGTATTTTTAGCTTTGGTACATTTTTTTAATTTTACTTTTTTCAAGTGTAACTTAACTTTTGTCGTAGCTTTTCAAGTGTAACTTAACTTTTTTCAAGCGTAATTTAACTTTTGTGCATGTTTTCTATTTTTTTGTTTTTCTTATGTGATTTTAAAAATGATGTATCCGTATGTAAAAGCCCTCTGGGCATTTGAATAATCGAAAAAAATACCTATTATAAAAAATAAATAATTCAAAATTGTCCAACATTTGAAAAGCTTAAATTAAGATTAAATTAAAAATTATTATAAAAGTTCGTGATCACAGGTGGCATTCATTTCAATATTTTAGAAAAAAAACGTGTTTTAGCGTGTAACTCTTTTAAATATTGAGATGAATGAATGCAGGCACCATGTACGAGGTGTGTTCGAAAGAAAATATGAATTTTGAATTTTTTCGAAAAGTATTTATTTATTCATCAATATCCATTTTCTCCCCTTCAAAGTAATCCCCCTCTGATATAATGCACTTATGCCAGCGCTTCTTCCAATCCTCGAAGCACTTCTGGAATGCGCTTTTCGGTATGGCCATCAGCTCGTTCTTCGATTCTGGCTTTATCTCATCAATTGTGGCAAAATGCTTTCCTTTCATTGGTCTCTTCAGTTCCGGGAATAGGAAAAAGTCGCAGGGATCCAAATCTGGTGAATACGGTGGTTGAGGCATGATTACGGTGTTGTTTTTGGCCAAATAATCACGAACAAGCATTGATGTATGAGCTGGTGCATTATCGTGATGCAAAATCCATGATTTGTTTTTTCCACAATTCCGATCGTTTGAGCCGTATTGCTTCACGCAAACGTTGCATAACTTCCTTGTAATATTTCTTATTAACCGTACGACCTGTTGGCAAGAACTCATGATGCACCACGCCATTGTAATCGAAGAAAACAGTGAGCAATCCTTCACATTTGATCGAACTTGGCGTGCTTTTTTCGGTCTTGGCTCTTCTGGCCGCTTCCATTGGGATGATTGGGCCTTGGTTTCGACGTCATAACCATATACCCACATTTCATCACCAGTTATGACCCTTTTGAGCAAATCTGGATCGTCGTTGACGTCATTCAACAACTCATGAGCGATACTAATGTGACGTTGCTTTTGCTCAAAATTTAGCAATTTCGGAACAAACTTTGCTGCCACACGTTTCATGCCCAAAACATCCGAGAAAATTGCATAGCATGAGCTGATTGATATGCCAACATCCTCTGCAACTTCCCTAATAGTGATTCGACGATTTTCCAAAACCATTTTCTTCACTGTTTCGATGTTTTCTTCGTTTGTTGACGTGGTTACAACCCCAGGACGCTCATCGTCATTAACATCTTCTCGGCCTTCTGTAAAGCGCTTGTACCACTTATAAACACTTTTTTGGGACAAAGTAGACTCGCCGAATGCCACAGTCAACATTTTAGGTGCGTTGGAGCACTTTATTCCGTTTTTAACGCAAAATTTAATACATATTTTTTGATCCATTTTTTTCAAAAATAAAAAAAATCGAAGAACACACAAAAACGTGACAAACCTTTCCAGTTGTCAAAAACAAACCACTAATCCAAAATGGCTGATAATGCTAACATATGATAAACATATTTGTACCAACGTAACAAAAAAAATCGATAATTGAATGTACACACAGCCTGCGAATATTCAAAATTCACCTTTTCTTTTGAACACACCTCGTATGTGTTAGTGTGTTGGATTTTTATAAGCTTCTTGAAAGAATTGAGCTTTAAACAAACAATAACAATTTATTCCTTTATGTACACCCACCAACAAACATTTTATTTATTTATTCTTAAATTTAATTATGAAAACAAAAACATTAGCCACCCATCTCACTAGGACAATCCTGTGTTGAGATGAGCGGCAACACAATTTAATAATAATCAGTAAATTTCAATAAGCAAACAATAATACATGAAAAAAATACATCATCTCAATATTTAAAAAAAAAAGGATTTTTTTCTTAAATATTTAAATTTTTGCCATCTGTCATCGCGAATTTTTATAATAATTTTAAGTTTAACCTTAAAATATTCAAAACGGTTATTTTGTAATTTTTCTTTTTTATTCACAAAATCTACACTAGCAATACCACTGACTGCAAAGTTAAGTGTGTCAAGCTTCATGTTGTATCAATCTACTCACCAAATCATTGTATTAAACGAAATACTCCAATATTATTATTTTTTTATTTTTTTTCTATTTATAACTCTATCGGGCAATCCATTATACAACCTTAAAGGTCTATTCACATCTATTGACACCGTGCGTTCCAGACACGTAATGTGGCACACATGCGAGTATTCACATTACACTGCACACCACAGCACAGACGCGAGTACAACTGTCAAATGAGCGTAAGCGACCGCCACAACATGTTTGAGGATTCTATAAGCCTATTTCCATATTTATGAATATTTTATAACCTATATTCCCTGACCAATTCAATCAATTTCTCATTGTCCATCTTCTTAGTTTTAGCAATATCTACATCTATTGACGCCAACTGACGGTGATGTCAAGATGGCGGTGCTAACCTTGATGTGATCATACTGTTTGCTCAGGCGCAGACTTCACCAGCAGCCGCCAGCACTGCCAAAATATTCTAGCCGACAATCTCGGCCGGTGCTGGCTTGTGCTTCCACAGATGAAGCTTCAGATGCGAAGGGAGTTGAATACTATGTTGTAGAAATAGAAGGAATAATTAAACACAGTGGCGGTTCGTGGCCTATGTCAGTTGGAGTTAAATCGAATACTAATAAAAGGAAGAAAAAAATCCCCTCGATTGGATTGGATAAAAAAAATACTAAGAACTTCCCCAAAATGTCACTGTAACCAGAAAATATTGCCTCTAATTAGTTCAATGTATGTTTTTTTTCCAGCCCAAAAAAATCTCATAGATAGATGAAAAATTCCTATGTTGGTCTCTTCCATATATTTTTGTTTTCCTAGGTCTAAAACAATTTTATCATGTCAACTATTTCTCTGAGGCCAATTTCCTCTTAGAATTCTTCCGAAACTTTACCGATAATACGGGCACTACTACTGCTGTTTTCATATAGGTATGCTATAACTTTTAGCAATGTACCTTGAACTTTGCATTCTTTGATCACCTCCCACAGCAGCTGACGCGGTTCTAAATCATATGCCTTCTCTAAGCCGATAAAACCAGCAAATGTCGTCTTGCAGTATTCCCAACGTTTCATGAGATCAACTAACTATTTTTACGTAGGAAAGACTTTTAGAAATTTCAGTATTAGAGTTAAGGAACACTTAGGTGTTTAAATAATAACAATTATTCTGGATTTGCCAATCATATTTTAGAAACCAATCATTCTTTTGATATAAATAAAGGTTTAAATATTTTACATACAAATATACAACCGGTTTACAATTAGACAAATTTTATATTTTAGAAATCAGAAAAACGTTAGTAGTGAATTAAATTTAATTATTAATCAAATATTTTTTAAATTTCTAATATGAATTTGTTATTCAATGTTTTATAATAATCTCTTAATTAACATTTTTGATTCATTACTTACCTACTTTAATCAATTTTTGTTTATGTTTATAATTTGTCTATTCTTACATTATTGTGTTCTATATTTATCATTTGTCTATACTTGACATTATTATTTTTTAGTATTCTATAAATTCCTGGTGAAGAAAGCATCTCTTTCGAAACATGTTATGTGTATATTAATAAAGGGGCGAATGCAAAGTAATTTTTAATTCATTTATAAAATAAAAATTTAAATAAATGCGTTTAAGGTCAAAACGCACTGTGCGTCAGAGGCACTATGCTTCATTTCACCTTCTAACTCCACTACAACTGCAGTAGCGCGGCAGTGCATGTCATTATATCAATCATTTGCATTGTGAGTGTTAAACAATATGGATGACTCTGATAAAGATATTATTATAGTATCTTTGCTATATGAGACGGCAGTAAGAAAAGGCCAGAATAGCTTCTGGATGCATGATTTTTCCAAATTACGTATCCAAGAAGGAGAATACTACGTCCTATCACCACGTCTTAAAAAAGATCCCAAGAGATTTCATACGTTCTTCAGGATGTCGAAAAAAAATTCAGTGCCGCTGTAGTGCGGTTTGACCTTTATTAAACGAAATAAACATCTTAAATGATATATAACTACCGGTCAAACAAACAAAACAAAAAGTAAAAAGAGAAGTACATATTTACATAAATTAAAACAGTTAAAGCCAAACAAAAGCATGGGTTATCTTTATCAACCTATTTAAGAATTTTATGTTTCAAAGACCCAATCATATCTGATTACGTCTAAAAGGGATCGAAATGACAATCTAGTCTCCTTTAATGGAAGCAATCTTCCCAACAAGCCCTCCATTGATATGTTTGGTGTAACTCTAAGTGACCAGCTCAGGTATGGGGGCTCCATCGAAGCCAGAGTAAAGTTAGACTCGGAAGCGGGGCGTACTGTACAGAGCCCACGGACACTTTAATAGTACACAACTGCTAACCCTGTACAAATCGCAAGTGCGCTCCACTGCAGAATTTGGCAGCCACCTCTGGTCGAGAGCCCCAAAATATCTGAAAAAAGACCCTTGATTGCAGAAACGGGCGGTCCGTATGATAGATTCGCCTATCTTAACAAATCTTTGTAGCACATATGTCAGGTTGGAATGCTGTCCTTGTTCTACTGGTATTTTAATGGAAGATGCTCTGAGGAACTAGCGTCACTGATTCCTTCAGCACCGGTGTAGTCAGGAAACATGCCAAACGAGTGCCCACCATTTGCACACGGTTGACATTTGTCACATGAGAATGGGTCGCTTCTATGACTCGTTCTTGTATTCAATAGCTCAGCTGTGGAATGATCTCTCTTCTGCCTGTCTTTCCTCCATCCTACAACATGGGTCTCTTCAAAACCCAAGTTCACTTCTTCCTATCCTCTAAAAGACCCTCCGCACAGCATCCCCAAAGATGATATAGGCCTTGAGGGAAATTATTTCCCTCCTGTGTGGAGTTACAGTAAAAAAAAATTAAAATCACCTAGAAAATTTATTTTAAAAAATAAAGTTTTTTTTTATGTAAGAAGTGCAATATTTTGTCAAGATGTATCTCAATAACAGCTGCTAAGAAATAAAAAAATTATTTTGAAATCAGTACATCAAAAATATCCAAAATCACTCGTCACTTTTCAGGCATCAAATAAAATTCTATATTGGGATGTGTAATCTATCAACATCGTTGCAAGAAATAAAAACAAAATCACCAGAAATAATCGAAAACTTTTATTGTCCAAGCATGTTCACAAATTTTTTGGAACGTCTATAATCAAAAAATATAATTATGAAAATAATACTGAGAAGAAAAAAAAAGCAAATAACTTCCACATAATAAAAACTTCCTGCAGCAATTTTTATAATAAGGAACTCCAGTCCAATTTTTTTTATCAATAATAAACTTAAATACCAATATATTTAGTTTTTTTTTCTAAAGTTAGTTATCATGGTTAAAATAATTTTCTCAATTTTTCAAAGGCTGCCAAAACGCTCCAAATCTATGGCCGGTCGGTTTCAATCAGTTTTGAGGTTAGAATGTCAAAACAAGGATTAGCTTTACCGTGCATAATTGTATATTCTATTCATTGTAAACCATAACTAAACATAAAAAATAAAATGATGTACCTTTTTAGAAACTTTAACTAATAATAACAGTATTGACCATTAACATTATCATAATATCCGTATTGATAATTGGTTTGATCATGAATACTCTAATTTCTTTCATGAATAATAGTTGTTTTTATTGAACAACAATTATAGATCTTAAAGGTGGGGGAGAGACTACATGGGATTTATTCTATTAGATGGGTTTTCTTCCCTTGTAGTCTCTCCCCTTGTACTTTAAATCCCTTATAGTCTCTCCCCCCACCCCTCCTCCCCCATATGTTGTGTATATAAACCGTAGATTAAGATTAATTTGTAATTATATTATAATGGAATTCCACCATCAGTTGCAAAAATAGATATATTAATGTATATTTTTAAAGTCATTATATTTTTCACTGGAGTTCCTTATTGTATAACAAGCAATTAGTTGCTAAAAATATATATTTTTTTAGTATTGATTTAAAAAAAAAAAATTCTATATTTCCTACTTGCAGGAATAACTTATCTTATAGACTAATTAATCTAAATATTAACAATCTTAAGACGTTCTTACACAATACTTTTTTTCATCCAGATTTTCCATAGAAAAAACAACTCACGTGCAATCTGGATGATAAAAATGAAATGAACGTCTAAGAACGCCTTTAGACCCTTCGTGCACAAGACTACGCAAGTATCCGATACCTTTTTTGTGTAATCATGTCGCAAGCGACTTGTCGCGTACAGTTCATACACATTGCTACTGAAATCTCGAGATCAGCTTTGCCACCGATAATATTTTTTTTATCTATACTTATCAAGATAAAACATAATTATAATCCATCGTTCGATGCCTGTTTCACTGGGAGAATTCCTGTGTCGAGACAGACATTGCAATTACTTAAATTATATGATATGGTTAATGCAGTAATAAAAATTTCCTTTAGGTTAGCAGAAGATTAAATTATATGTAATCGTATGTAAGTTTGCACAATTACATTGCTTGGCTAGGCTAACCGGTTAGTGTTTACCTAAAGTCACTTATTGAATAAATAAAAAATTCACACTTCGGTGCGCAAATGCGTCCACAGCCCGCAACACTGTAAAATAACTAAATGTGTTAAAAAAAAAGTTAAAATCTATTAAAAACTTCTTACGCTTTTTAAGGTCAATTTATAAATATTTTTCACTCCTAAAAATTATAAATATTTCAAATAAATACCAACTCTTCTTGTGCCATCAATCTTCTAATAAATGTAACATCAATAGAAAGGGAGGATAAAATAGCAACTGTAAAAATCATATCATCTCTAAGCTCAAATTTTCTAATAAAACTGTATTCATGTGAAGCGACCTGCCAGCGGCAGGTAAGTATGTTTTTCTGTATCTGTTTGTCCATAATTAGATAAAGAATAGGAAGTAATATTTGTATATCGCCCTTGAGGTGATTCTTCACAAATACTAATTATTATTATTAAGTTTAAACCTATAGATAAAAATAATAATAAAAAATGGAGAAAGAAAAGATGAAATAAAATAAATAAACTAAGATAATATAATATGAATGTTTTATAAGTCAGGTAAAAGTTAAAGTAAAAATAGGATTGCATATGCCTAGAGACAAAGTTATCTTGAGATGGTGAAAAAAAAATCACAAAGAATATAAATAATGTTGCATTTTGGAACGAACATACATATGTATGCATAAAGTCTCGGTGACTTGAGCTGTCAAGACTTTGGCCAGCTGGTCGCCGGAGACTGGAGTCGCCGACAACTCGACAAAATGTCGTCAATGTGTTCCTGTGTACGAACCTCCTTGCAGATATATTGCAGTAGTCGTGAAGATACTCGAATGGCTGAGTATCGGATTTGTGTAAGAAGGGCCTTATAAAACATCAATTTTATGTTCAAATATTTTTACGCTATACTACATACAGCAGTTCATAGCAATATTTATCAACTACCGTGGAATTGCTTATTCTAATCAGTCATATGTATTCGAAAATTTCTCTTTGGAGCACGATAATATTACAAACTGTTTATTAAAAAAAAAATTAAGGCTGGATTACTATCACATCCAGTTAATTACCAGTGGCATGCATTGCTCTTGGAC
The DNA here is from genome assembly GCA_022606495.2 of Halesus radiatus. Lineage (NCBI taxonomy): Eukaryota > Metazoa > Arthropoda > Insecta > Trichoptera > Limnephilidae > Halesus > Halesus radiatus. The sequence continues at coordinate 15,507 of JAHDVE020006250.1, forward strand.
AGGGTGATAATCAATGATCACCATTCATCTTAAAACCCCGAACGTCTTAAATTTACAAGGTCTATTACGGGTAAAAAATATTTAAACGACTTTCATAATGTTGTTGATCGTTTATCAATAATTTTATTGCCGGTTAGATTATTCGCCAACCGAGCTACCATGTTGACACGGCGATTCTCATCCGATCACCGAAGTTAAGCAACATCGGGCGCAGTCAGTATTTGGATGGGTGATCGCTTGGGAACACCGCATGCATAATTAATTCATAAAGGTGACGAAAGCGCCTAGGGACATAATTTATCTGTTATTAAAAAATATGAAAAACAATAATTTTCATCGAGACTCCTAATTAATTTGATAGAAAATAATTACACATTATTTATTTTATTAACAATAATTGTGTTGTTATGTTTTGCATAATAAACTCATATTTTTCATTATCGACATTTTTCAAAGATTGACTTAGATATATTTCTACATATCTCAGTAACCATTGGGAAAAAAATGAACAATTGAATTAATTTGAAGGAAAGTAATTTTATATTATTACAATAAAAAATAATTATTAATTTCGTTCCAAAGCATTTCTATCAGCTAATTGGAAGTTGGCTTTGAAATATTTTGAGAGATGTCAGTCAACATTAGCAAAAAACGGTCAATTTATGAAAAAGTATAAAAACAGAGTTGCAATAATGATGAATACAAGGTAATTCCAATGTGAAACTTTTTTTGTGCAAAAATTACTTGCTGTAATACTCTATGTAATTCAGCTTTTGGAAACGAAAACTGTCGAAAAGCGTGTAATATTTGCCGATATAGGGTTCATTTTTGGATGATTTGCGCTGCTTGCGCCATGTTTTCCATGAGATAAAGCTATAAAAATACTATCTTGAGGAAGACAGTTTTTTTTATACTAATGCAACAGGGTCAGGTTGCAACTGAAGAGACTAAAATAACATGCTAAAAATTTATGGAATATTTACATTATCATAATTTTTTTTTAGTTAAAATTTTAGTTTATTTTTACCCTCCATTTTCTTAGGGTAGGCACTGCTTTTCAGCCTCTATGGACTGCACGACACTGGTAATTTCCTACCCTTAATAATAATATTTAGCACCTACTTAACAATTTTAGTCTACTGCCGACTGTCGACGGTTCAACATACTCGTATACGAATTCTGAGCTAATAACTATAAGAATATTCCCCAATTGGGAATGCAATAGTCTCACTGGCTCCAGACGGTTGGGAGCAGTTGGGACTCTTGTGCGGTATTCATATAAAATAAAATAAAAAATTTAAAAAAACTGCGGCTAAGAAATTTTTTTAAACTTTTATGTGTTCAGTATTATAAAATTCTATTTAAAAAAATGCTCTACTCCTAATTGATTAGGAAAAACTAACTACCTTACTGACCAACACTCTTACACTACAAGGACAAAAACCCCAAATCAAATAAACATTCAAAAATTAAATATGTGCATCTTTTGGGCAGAAAAACCATAAATTCCATGCTACAAATTTGTATAATGCTCTTCTAAGTGATATTAAAAAAACCACGGACATACAAATATTTAAAAAAAACATAAAAATATGTGGCTAAGGAGGAAATCAGAAAAATTATGAAGACAGCGTAAGTATGTATAGAATCATTAACAACATAATCGACAGTCCTGCCATCCTCGCCACTATTAAATTAAATCTACCGACGAGCAACACAAGACAAACTGTAAAATTTTTCTGCAACACTTACACAACCAACTATCAGTCTCATTCATTAACCAATAGGATGCATGATCTGGGCAAGAGGTTTGGAGGTGTTATTGATGTATTTGCTGACTCCATTTATACAGTAAAGCTTCATCTATACCGGCACTTCGATGAATCCTACATATGTAATATTGAAGCTTGCGATTTGTGGTATAATATTGTTTTGGTTTTCTATTGAACGTTAAACGTTTGAAAAAGATTGTTCATTACTTTATGGTTTAGAATCTCTATGTACTTGTGATTTTCGATAGCTCTTTATATTATCTTCTAAAATCCATGTAAAAGCCCAGATGGGCATATAATCGAATAAATTATTCAGTCAGTGGCGTGCTGACCATAAAGCCTTAAAACCTGTGCCTACCCTAAGAATATTGTACTCTGAAAATATGTATGTTATATTTAATTTCTGATCAAAATGTATTTTTTCATAAATTTGGTAAGGAACTTATACGCTCATCTATTCAGCTGACCACAACAATCAGCGGAGGATGATAATAAAATGACCATTTTCAAATATCCAATGCACAATTTATGTAGCAATATTGTTCTCTTAATATATAATCTGTGTGCTATTTTTTTTTTTTTGTAAAATTATTAAACTCAACACAGGCTTGTCCTAGTGAGGTTAAAACGTAAAAAGGTAGATATAAACATTCAAAAAGATACAATGTAAAGAAACAATAAATAAATAAAGAAACAATAATCAATTCTTTCCGAACTTGAAAACCTACAAACAGTCTACCTTTGGTCATAGAGTAATGCATGCCACTGAAATCAGTAACAATAACCTACTGTCCGCCTCAGAACAGGAATCCCTAGTGAGGAGGACTGTGAATATAATAAAATATTTTGACCGCCCTACCCATACAAACGTACGTGGTACGATCGCTATATTATCGCCCGAACGCAACAAGCCGTATCCCGTACATTCAGGAACAAAAAACTATATCCGAAACCCACAAAACATTTGTATACGTCAAGTTTATTCCTGCGTCATTTCGTTTAGTATTTAATGTAAAATACTAAACGAGACATACCAGACAAAATTTGTAATGCAAAAATTTTGTCTAGTATATTGTAAACACGTATTGTTATTGTGAAATCGAATGGAAAAAAAACTGATGTATTTTTACCTGTTTTTTTAATAATAACCCAAAGGGCGGGCGGTTAATATACTTGTATTTTACAATGTAACTTATATGATGGCTTATGACTTTAATATTCTTAAATTTAAAAAAATTGAATATAATGTTAAAGCAAGGCAGCATACTCGTGACATCGTGTCGGTACCGGAAAGAGCCAAACCAAACCGAAATTATGGTCCCCTCCTCGCCCCATTCGCCTGGAACACGCTTTGAATCCAGGTTTGTATGAGCCTGACAACTCTATTATTATATTATACATCTATGCGATCATCGACTTTGTGAATTTTTGGCATATTTTGATGAAACACTTTTATTGCTTATATTTTTTGCAATGATGTTGCCAGCGATTGGCGGTCAAGTACTGCATGGTGAAACCCTTTTCACAAAGCGGGCAACACCAGTCAGGTTCCACAGAGTGAATGGAATTCAGATGTTTTTTTAACGATTCTTTGGAATGCAAACCGATGAATTGAATATTACAAAGACAACATCTAAAACTGACGTTGTTTAAAGTAAACAGGCCGTGTATGAGATCTCGAGGTATGGAAAATACATAGCGTAGATTCTCATCAAGATAATACGTCACATTAAAATTAGAAAGAATAAACTTGACGTATGGACTAAATACTTGTTGCAGGCGAATATTTTCAGAGTTTTCGTCTAAAGAGATTTGATCCCGATGTCTAATGATAGGACACGAACGATTATTATCAAGAGCCTGTGCAAGAAATCGGACGTAAGGATATCTGTTGAGATTATAGTAATACTCGGTATTCGTATCGATCTCTTCCGTGCACATACTTACATCTTTCTCAAACGCTGAGAGAATGCTTAAAACTGACTCCTTTAAACTGCTCACATAGACGAGAGGCGATATCTCCCGTTTCAATTGCTTGAAGAAAGCCAAAATGAATTCGCTAGGAAACGACACATTTTCGCATCCTCGTTTCTCATGATACTTTAGCGCTGTATTTTCAGTTTGAATGTCCACTGTAAAGTTAGGACTCAATGCCACCAGTTTAAATTCTGTTTTGTTCATGTTCTGTCGTGACATTACTAAATTTGATAGGTGTAATTTGATTTCAATGTCGGGCCAGTTAACAAGTTCTGACATTTTATACATATACGAGTATGCCTTCAAATGTCTCTGTAATGCTTGATTACAATTAATGAAGGAGTTCTCAGTTGGGTGAATCTTTGAATAAAATGCACTTTTAAGTTTACTGTAAGCACACATTAACTTGATGGCGTTTTCCGGGATAGTATTCGAATTTACTCTTTCAAGTGTGCTGTTGGCATTTTCTCTTTCACGTGTTGTGCTCGAATTCATTTTTTCAGGTGTGGTGATCACCTTTGCACATTCAGCCACTTTTTCATTGGCTGTCTCTTTGACGTAATCCAAGTTTTCTTTCAAGAATTCAAGTAAATCTTTAAGCATATTGTCTTGGTCCTGTACCTTGAAATATCCTTTCCAATTCACAAGCAACAGTTTGATGGAAGTATAGACAATGCAGACAACGAGCTTGGATAACTGTTTGGTAATGGTGATGTTGTATACTTCAAAGTAAATTTGTTTCAGGTCTTTATTTCTTAAACCATTCACAACTTCCTTAACATGGGAAGCTTTCGGATTAGTTTTGATCTTCTCGAAAAGCTTGGAAAGCACCTGCATGTTTTTAATACGAAATGAAACCTGAAAAGAAAACAAATAAGGTGGCTTCCATATATAATAATACGCGCACCTCCTGACATTTACCACACATTGAGATGGCAACATGCTACACCAGCGCCCAGTTGTCACGAGTTGGCGAAATTGGGTTTTTCCGTGCATTTTAATACATTTTCTGGGAAATATATTATTCTTAATAAATTATAGAAATCGAGAATTCTAAAAATTAATATTAGGTAACCTGCAGATGATCTTACTTCTTCGCTCATGTATACAGGGTCTGTTGCAAAAGTATTGAGAAAAAAATTCCTGACTGCGCTAGAAGGGGTAGCGGGATGCGCCGAGTGGTGGGGATGGTAGGGGGAAGTCGCAGCTACCAAACGCGACGCGGCTCAATACTCTCCGAGCAACGGTAGAGCTAGCACAGTGATCCGCGCAAAGTGTGTTTTGTCATTGTGTCAGAAATCAAGATGCAACATTTGCTGGAGCAGCGGGCAGTCATCAAATTCTGCGTTCGGCTGAAAAAAACCGATATCGAGACCCTGGCCATGATTCGGGAAGCCTTCAGAGATGAACCCGTGTCACAGGCAAGAGTTTACGAGTGGCTCAAACAATTCCAAAACGGCCGGGAATCAATTGAAGACGATGTGCGCGTTGGACGACCGTCAACTTCCAAAACTGATGACATCGTCACAAAAAAGAGGGAAGTGTTACAGTCTGATCGTCATCTCAGTGTCCGCTTAATAGCAGAAAAGTGCAATATGACAAAGAAACGGTTGCACGAAAGGATTCGCCGCGTTCAAAAGGACATCGCCAACACCTGGATTTTGCATCACGACAATGCCCCCTCACACTCAGCTCTCGTCGTCCAGGAGTAAGCAAGGCATGTCGACACTGCCGCAACCGCCGTACAGTCCCGACTTCTTTTTCTTCCCCCGCATCAAGCGAAGTCTAAATGGACGCCATTTGGAAATGTTGGATGGGGTGAAAACCGTTTCGACACAGCGCCTTAAGGGGGTTCCGTCTTCTGCCTTCCAGGGTGCCTTCTAAGACTGGAAGAAATGCTACAAAAAGTGTATTGATGTCCAAGGCGCGAATTTTGAAGAATTTTAAGTGTTAGTATGTTTATTGGCCATAAATTGTCTGAAAAAAAAAATTCTCGTTACTTTTGCGACAGACCCTGTATATATATATTTTCTTAAAAGAGGCTATTAGGATTGTATTAACATTTAAAGCCTCGCTGCTCGCGCGCTATATAAAATAATAAAATATTAATTATAATAGCAATACAGTCTGGATGCCTACAGCCCAGGCCACAAATATCATATAGGTCTATGATAACATGCGTAACTTTGTGAAAATATAGGCAACATGCTACATTACCACCTCTAGCGGCCCAGGCTATTATGATTAATATTTTATTTTCTTTGTCAACAATTTAGACATTGCGCAAGCACCAAGGCTTTAAATGTTAATACAATCCTAATAGCCTCTTTTACAAATATATGTATACATGAGCAAAAAAGGATTAAAATCCTATGTAGGTCACCTAATATTTATTTTTTAAATTTTCGATTTCTATAATTTATTAAGAAAATCTATTAAAATGTACGAACAAACAATTTGTACAACTCGGGCCGCTAGAGGGCGCTAGTTAGCATGTAACCATGAAATGTCAGGAGTTGGAGGTATTATCATTTAAGAGTATTTGGTATAATTATAGTCGCACACACACACACAGACTCTGACAATTCCGCTGACCCCCTCCCCCCTGAACATGTGACGCCATTTATGGAAGCCGCATAAATTAAAGAGAGTTGATATAAAGTATATATAAGAACTCCCTCAAAATAAATTTAAAAATACTTTAATGTTTTCAGTATTATAAAACTTTACTCAAAAAAATGCTCTAATAAGGAACTCCAGTCCAATTTTTTTTTTATCAATAATGACATTCATACTTAAATACCAGTATATTTCTTTTTTTTTCTAAAGTTATTCAAAGTTTTAATTTTTCTAGTTTATTCAAAATGCTCCATATATATGGCCGGTCAGTTTTGATCTGTTTTGAGGTTAGAATGTCAAAACAAGAATGAGCTTTACCGTACATAATTTTATATTCTATTCATGGTAAACCATAACTAAACATAAGTAATAAAATTATATACCTTTTTAGAAACTTTTAAATCGAATAATAATAATAGTATTGAGCATTAACATTATCATAATATCCGTATTGATAGTTGGTTTGCTCATGAATACTCTAATTTCTTTCATTAATAATATTTGTTTTATATTGAACAACAATTATAGAGCTTAAAGTCACCCAAAATAAAAATGTCCTTACTAATCCAAAAACAGAATGCGCACATGACGTCAGATGTTCCAAATACAATGGTACAAACATAACAAGGTGTTTTGATAAGCTGATTTTTTATCCACTTTTAAATAACGATTTATAAATTGAATGTATATTTATATATAATAAAAGTTATATATTCAGAATCGGCGTTTGCTGATCTATATGAACACATATTTTTAAAGCCATTATATTTTTCACTGGGGTTCCTTATTGAGTACCAACACACTTTCACTACAAGGACAAAACCTCAAATCTACTCAGCATTCCATGATTAATTACATCCTTTGGTCAGAAAAACAATAAATTCTATGCTAAAAAATTGTATAATGCCCTTCCAAATGATATTAAAAATACCACAGAGATGCAAAAGTTCAAAAACAATACCAAAATATGTCTAAGTAAACATGAAGATGAGGAAATCACAAAAATAATGAAGACAACATAAGTATCAGTAACACCAACACCACAAGCTACAGTCCGCCTCGGAACAGGAATCCCTAGTGAGGATGACTATGAATATAAGAAACAATTTATTTTTTTATTATTAATTATTTTTATTGAGATTTAAAAACCTCATTGTAATATTTAATCATTGAAGAAAATGATATTAACATAACCTAAATGAAACATGAAACCGGAAAAAACAACAGAAAATAAATAAGTTGCCCCGGATAGGCAGAGGTCTTGGGTTCGAATCCTAGATGCGACTGAAATCTTTTTTATTTTCTGTTGTTTTTTTTCCAGTTTCATGTTTCATTTAGGTTATGTTAATATTATTTTCTTCAATGATTAAATATTAATGTATCTTAAATAGCATATTTAATTTTTTTATTTTAGATGGAGAGGATGCACTGCAATATATGGCCTGGCACGCACTCTTTTTTCATTCTCATTCTCGCATTGTCCCATACATAATCTTCTGTTATTCTAACTCTTGTTTACCATTCATATTCTCCTGGCACTCCTGTGTTTGTTCATTCGTTCCACATTTCCAAACCATCTAATCACCCCTTTCTTAATCTTGTTCACTGCGTTTTCTTCAGCCTTGTGTTATTTCCGAATTTTCTTTACATTTGTAACACATGAATAAAAAACATGAAATTCAAAAAATAATTAACCATTTTGAAAGAGCCCGATTGGCCCGGTGCTCAGTTGCCAAGTAATCCAAAAGAAATTACTCTAAGATCAATGACATTATTTTAATGTCATTGTCTAAAATATATAAATGACCTGAATGGTCATAATTATACTACTTAAATTATACTATTTTAATGATTTAAATCTATAGTAAAGTTTCACAATTCAACTCGTTTTAATACGCATAGATTATTGAAATAACACTTCGTTTTAACTAAATTAAAACAGGAAATAATTAGTTACATCGGCGGATATGCAAAATAATCCGCATAAATTCATTAAAAGCGTAGTAAAGTTTAAAGTTTTTTGGATGGAATTTTTAGGTGAGTTTTTTGTCTTTAAACCAAAACTAAGAAACTAATTCATACATGATTAATAAACTATATTATAATTAAAATAGATTCTTAGTTTGGGTATAAAGAAGAAAAAAAACTTATCCAAAAACGAGTCTAAATTGTAAAACTTTACTAAATATATTTATAGAAGAGATACTTACTCACAAAATTGGAAGAGTAATAACACGTCGACTGATTTTTTAAATCAATTTTTCGACGTTGACAGATACTTATTATTTAGTTTTTCCTATTTTGTCATTCTACGCAAATTTGAAATTTGAATGACCATAAAGATTTGTCATTCTACGCAAATTTGAAATTTGAATGACCATAAAGAACAGAGTGTTTTTGATATATTGATAGATTGATCGCGAATACGACATTTGACCTTTTTTTATTTTACTGGCAAGGTGTCGGAAAACTTGTACAAGTCGACTGCCGTTTTACCGACTACCCAATCTGATATATAAATAAAGTTTGTGTGTATGTCTCATTATCACACATTATTTCAACATTGAAATAAGATACCTGGTTGAATTAAAATCAGTATTGTGCAGTTTTTTTTAAAACACAATGTGGTATACTTCAACTTGACCTCCGAGGTCACCGGAGGCCGAAAGGTGTTTACAACAAAAAATCAATATCGAAACGTGATGGGGAAAAAAGTTTCATTCGGGATGTCGGCTTCAGTCGAACACGTTCAAATTTCATACTTCGTTCTACAGCACGTAACGATAAGTTCGAACATTGGCTTGATACTCTTTTCTTTTGAAATTTCTACAACGTTAGAAAAAATTCGTTCATAAAACTCAATTTTTGTTAATTTACGGATACTTGGAGGAAGTGTATGAGTTCGGGTGTTTTGGAAGTATAAGGATATTGAATGAAGGGTAAATGCGGGAAACTCTGTGAATGTTTGTCTGAAGCGCTCAGACGGTCTGAACGCCTTTGGCACTAATACAAATTGTCCATAGAAGCGAAGCTAGGAGTTAACAATGGAGTGCTGATACCAGTGGCGTGCATTCAATAAACGCTGAAAATCTGTGCCTACCTTAAGAAACTATTATGATGACGTTATGCTCAAGTTTAGTAAAAAATAACGATGATTTGCTACATAATGTATATAGATAACTAACTATTATTCTCAATTGTCAATCTAACCACAATCATTACTGGGAGATAATAGAAACGGCATTTTTCGACCACAAAAATATTCAATATTGTGTAATAAGGAACTCCAGTCGAATTTATAGTTTTTTTTTACTAATAATGACGTTCAAACTTAAATACCAGCATATTTCTTTTGTTTTCTAAAGTTGTTTTTTATATTTAAAATAAGTTTCAATTTTTACAAAGGCCGCCAAAACGCTCCAAATCTATGATCGGTCGGTTTTGATCAGTTTTGAGGTTAGAATGTCAAAAGTAAAAACAAGGATGAGCTTTACCGTATATTACTTTATATTCTATTCATGGTAACCCATAAATAAACATAAGTAACAAAATTATGTTCTTTTTTAGAAATTTTTACTCAAAGAATAATAATAGTATTGAGCATTAACATTATCGTAATATCCGTATTGGTTTGCTCAAGTTTTTTTTCATTAATAATATTTTATATATTTAACAATAATTAAAGAGCTTAAAGTTTCCCAAATTAACTTGAAATTTTGTCAAAACTTAAAAAATACGTAACAAAATCGAAAAATAAAAACGTCCATACTAATCCAAAAACAGAATGCCCACATGACGTCAAATGTCTCCAAATGCAATGGTACCAACATAACGATGTGTTTTGATGGGATAATTTTTTATTCACTTTTAGATAACGATTTATAAATTCTACCTATAACTATACATATTAAAAGTTATATATTCAGAATCGGAGTTTGCTGATCTATATGAATACATATTGTTAAAGCCATTATATTTTTCACCCGAGTTGTTTATTACAGTAAAGTTGAAAAGGTTGGGACCTACTCCTGGTCATAGAGCAATGCACACCACTGACCATGTTAACATTTTTAACTTATTTCGGTGTATTTATGTTTTTGTATAATGTGATAAATAAATGAATGTATTTATGTTATATTAATAGGCTCTTTTGTTGTTTGAAATTGTCATAATAAATGATGGTGCTGATTATTCATATTATACAAATCATCTGGTAAAATAAATAATGACGACCTCCGTGATGGAGTGGTTAAGACCTTTGACTACGAATCCAGAGTTTACGGGTTCAAATCCCAGCGTGCGAAATTAAATTTTAAGTGATTAATTTGTGTTATTTCACAAATAATTAATTTTAACATAATCTATAGTAGATTAAACGCACGCTACAGAATGTTAGCTACTCTTAGTTTCACCCTGGTGAAAGACCATCCTTCGAAATCGAAACGTTGCTTGAAATGGCTTTTAGCCGTACTTAGTAACCAAATTTGAACAGCCAGTTACTTTTCTCGCCTTCCTCTCTCCATCTTCTTCCCCTCCCACTCACTTTTTATGTGAATACCGCATAAGAATCCCAACTGTCCCTTGCTAACAGGAGCCAGTAAGACTATGGCAACCCCGATTGGGGTATGTTGTGAGGGTGAAAGTAGTGGGGAAAGGGAGGAGTTGGAGAAGAGAGAGATGGGAAAGTACCTGGCTATTCAGATCTGGTCACTAAACACGGCTAAAGCCATTCCAAGTTACGTTTTAATTCTGAATGGTGGTCTTTTACCAGGGCGATACTGAAAGTATTTACCACTACTCTGAAACGTGCCGCAAGTATACTATTGTACAATATTATTTTAAATAATTAAATTGTAAAATAACACAAATTAATAAAAAAAAATACTTGGGCACGCCGGGATTTGAACCCGTGACATCCGGATTTGCAGTCGAGAGTCTTTCCGGAGGTTCCGCGCGACCACGGAGGCCGTTGCTAAAAAAAAAAATAAAAGTGCCATATTGGTACAAAACTTGTTTCCCATGGATAAAGTACAACAGTTGGCTACCCTGTTCAGCTTGTTGTTTGACGTTTTACTTTACGCTTGGGTATTGGACTTGTTATTATTATACCGGTAGTTTGGTAAATATATATCTATTATATTATTTCTGCCGTTATATCTCGATACGCAATTGCTGAACTTTTCTCTGCCCTTTGCATTTCAATGTTGATTGATTCCCCCCCGCTCTGAGTATATCATTTGTTATTTTATCGTGGTCATTGCCCCGTTTTGCCGACTTGTTCCTTTGAACAAACTTATTTAGATATTAATAATATTATAAACAAACTTTTCAACTCGACAGATACTAGCAATTCTCTTTCTACGTATTTTAGCTAAAATTGTAAATAACCATAGGCATTCCTCATCCCATACATTATTAAAAACACTTCCTATTAGTTTACAATGAGGGAATGAAGAACAACTACCGTAAATATGCAGATAACCTCTTCATCCAATACACACAAATTAAAAAGTATCAGTATTACAACTATTTCAGTCACCGGAGAAGCAAAATAATGCGTTTTAATTCATAGGGTTTGAAGTTTTTGTATAATTTTTAGGTTAATTTATTTTTTAAACCTAAACTGAGAACCTAAAACCTATTTTGTATTTAATTAATAGTAAAGTTTTACAATTTAAGGTAAATATGCTTGTAAGCATGTATTTTTCTTGTTAGTTTTTTTTTATTATTAAAAAAAAAAAAAAACTAAGAACCTATAACCTATTTGGTATATAAATTAGACATAAAAATAGGTTTTCAGGTTCTTAGTTTGGGTTTTTTTTTTAAATTATAATAAACCTAACCTAAAGGCCATACAAAAACTTGAAACTTTACCAGGCTTTAAATTAATTAAAATGCATGATTTTGCTTCTCCGGTGACTGAAATAGTTGTTCCTCATTCTAATTATTCTAATAATAAGTGTTTTTCATTAATTTTGTGCGTATTAAGAAATACATGCCTTTTTAACCAGCTTTTGAACGAGCGGTGTTCGCGGGCGGCGCATGTTTCGTATTGCTCCAATCCAAGCACTGCTCGGTTGTTTCGACTTGTTTGCATTACATAAGATAAACAAACGAACTGAGCTCGCCAGTTGCCACTTGACGCTCGTAGTGGTTTACGCAAATCGTTTCTTCTGTTTTAACTTATTGAAAAACATGACAAAAATATTTTGTAAGTATTATACTTAAAAAATTAGTGATAAATTGCAATTTTTGACGTTTTTTTATTAATTTTTATTTGTATATTCATATAGATGATACAATTCCAATAACTGGAAATAAAAATAGACCTGTGTGGTCTGCTGTTCCAAGCGAGATGACTTGTGATGATTGGTGTGCAAATTGTGGAGTTGGTCTCTGGAGCCGTGTTTCGAAATATACCACACTAAATCAAGTTTTTAATAATTTTTTATTATTATATAGTTTAATAGTTATTATTATTCTATATTTTATAATCACAGTTAGATTTGTTTCATTATTTAAAAAAATTATATTAGGTGTTTTTTTTAACATTTTTTATTGCTTCTGTTTTGTTTTTTCGAGCTGGGCAACTTTTAAATTATGTAAATTCTTTAAATAAAAAATAAAATATTCTATTTTTGTAAAAAAACCCCTAGCATGAGGTGGTTAATCAATTCAGACTCGTTCTTGATACGAATGGATTATTGAAATAACACTTTGTTTTAACTAAATTATCACAAAAAACAACTGTTTACGTCGGGGATGATCCAAAAGAAAGCGTTTAAATTCATTTAAAGCTTAGTAAAGTTTGAAGTTTTTGTACGGAATTTTTAGGTGAGTTTTTTGTTTTATTTTCTCTTTACCCAAACTAAGAACCTATTTTATAAATAACCAGCTGATGTATACCCGGCCTTACTCGGGATTATTATTATTTTAATAAAGTTGTGAATTCTTGCTTGTCGTTTGGGTGCCATAATTGATTTGACAGCGAAAGTAATACCTTGTGACGACTATTACTATCTCTAAACAAAGAAAAATTCACTTGAAAATTTTATTTTTTTTCAAAATATATCTAAATAATAAAGTTCTTAAGTAGGTACCAACTTGTGTTTTCAATTTTGAAAATATTCTACCCAAACAAACCTTCTTTTGAATATGTAATCTGTGGCTAACCAGAGTGGTATATATATGGGCTAACCTCAATACAACATGGCGGGCTCAATGTTTTTCATACTAATTTTAAAACGTTATAGTAACAGTTTTACATGTTGGATTTCATTCAAACCACTCTCTAAACCTTCCCGGCACTAACAAGAATAAACTGTGCTATTTTCAGCGAAACTGGTCGAGTAAATTTTGAGAAAATCAAGGACAGACAAGACAGACAGGCAAACATTCATTTTTTGTATATAGATTAATGGCACTGTATTATATTTAAAATCGGTTATTAGGTTTTTAGTATTGGTTTAAAGAAGAAAAAAAAAATTACCCAAAAATGAGTCTAAATTTAACAAATAAACTTTTCTGAATTAATATATTAAATTATATATAAAATATGTTTTTAGCTTCTTAGTTTGGGGTTTTTTTTTTAAATAAAATAAACTCCAAGAAATGAACTGCTTATCCCATATTTACCACAGCTATTTCAGTCACTGGAGAAGCAAAATAGTGCATTTTAATTCATATTTCATAAAAATAAAAATTTGACTAATTCGTACTTGAATCTATTGATCGCCGTATAGCGGGCTTTACACATATGCTTCTTAAATAAGGTATCGCGTGCCGCTCCAGATCATCACGCAGAAAAGTAAAGTCCGTAACGGTTGGACTTTCCTGCCCACCGGTCTGGAGTGGCGTGCGATAAATACCTTTGTTCCGAAGTGTACGTGTAAACAAATACTCTTAAATGATAATACCTCTAGCTCTTGACATTTGATCGCAACATGCTACACTAGCGCCATCTAGCGGCCTAAGTTGCACGAATTGGTTTTTTCATACATTTTAATAGATTTTCTGCAAAATGTATTTTTAATAAATTATAGAAATCGAAAATTAAAAAAATTATTATTACGTAATCTGCGTATAATGGTTTGGAGAAAAGTTTTGAGGTTGTGTTTTGTTACCCCTACCCTAGCTTTACTCCCACTGTGAAATATGAAATCTCATGTAGACAGTCACCTTCCTCGTTTTGAAAGTGAAGTGTGCAAAATTTAATCAAGCTCGGAATAAAAGTGCAAATTTGTATACAAAACAAACAAACTCCGCCCACCCGGGACATTCTTCTTTAAATAATAGATAAACAGGTTTTTAGACAATAATGATTCATATTATCGCAAAAAAAATATTTGTTGAGATCAACAAATGCTGATTTTGGATAATATACCTATAGGTTTATTAAATAAATATATAAGAAAAAAAACGAACAACCCGGGTTTATTATATAAAGCCAACATCAGTTACTGTGAAAGGGTATTTCGCTCTATTTCACAGAGTATCTTGCGGATGCAAGATCTCTATAATCATCATCATCACGGCGCTACATCTCAGGATCCCATCCTCCACAAAGCTTTCCACTGGCTGCGGTCCCTCGCCATTCACTTCAGGTCCTCGGGCCTTGTCCTGCTCCCATTGCGGTAGTGATGAGTCGTTCATGAACAAGCCGTTCATTTGTGCCGACTCATTTTGATGAGCCATGAGTGTACGACTCCTGGTAAACCGTACCACGGCTTAATTGAACTGTAACTCCTTTTGACAAATCTTGGAACCACTTAAGAAAAATTGTTTATTTATCTGAAATGATAAAGATATCTCAAATGTTCAACAGTATTCTTATGGATTTTTACGATCTTTAAATAAGGTCCTCTGTCTTAATTTTTTTTATATAAAATCATTCTATACGTATCTAACTTCTACAAGGTTAAATTATTCCTACGATCGTGGTACTTAGAATTAATATTTGGTACTATGATTCATCTTAAAGCATTTGTCGTCTAGGGTTCACATATTCGTGTGTAGGCACTGTACAGTACCTAAACGGTGCCCGACTGTCTGGCATCTGAACGTTATGTACCTACATCTATACGCTAGGATCTAGGAGTCTTATAAGCTGGGGTATTAGTTCATGAACTGGGAGTCGGCCGGCTCTTAAACGAGCCGGTGTTCAATTAAGTCGTACTTTTGAGTCTTACAAAAATATTGAGCTGGTACCCTGGCTCCTGCTCTTAACAAAATGAGTCATGACCCATCGCTACACTGCTTAGGGGATCAATGCTGCTAGTTATTATTGTATTATTTTTAATTGGATTATCGTGTCCTGTTTTATCCGGTTACTGTTCTTATAATTACTCCGATTCTAAAGAAACAAAATGTTGATATTGACAATACGAATAATTACAGGCCTATATCCAACTTACCACTTTCAATAAATGCACATCATCTGAAATTCCCATTGAATTTGGAGTTCCCCAGGGGTCTGTCCTAGGCCCCATTCTCTATACTAATTGTCTTGAACACCTCATTCACTCAGCTGGCTTTGAATCAGAAGGCTATGCAGACGATCGTCTGATCTTTAAATTTTGTTCCCCGGATGAAAAAGACATCCTAAAAAATGAGGTAGTTAGCTTCATTAATACGGTTTCAAGTTGGATGTCTGTCAATAAACTCAAACTTAATCCGGCAAAGACAGAATTTATTTGGATAGCTTCCCCTGGATGGCAAGGCCTCCTTGATTCCAGTTCAATGCGTATTCAGGATACAGATATAATCCTTTCTACAGAAATAAAATTCCTAGGTTTTACTATAGACAGTAGTCTTTCTCTTGAATAGCAAATTTCAAAAGCTGTAAGTTCTGGCTTTTCCATCTTAGGCAGATAAAATCAATCAGGAGATGTCTTCCCTCTGATGGAGCAAAATCACTCATAAATTCCTTCGTTGTCTCACGTATGGACTATTGTAATACTGCATATGCTGGCCTCCCTCAAAAACAATTCAATAGAATCCAGTCCGTCTTCAATGCTGCGGCGAGAATGATATTTGGTGAATCTAAATATTGTCATATAACCCCACTTCTAAGGGATCACCTTCATTGGCTTCGATGCCCTGAAAGAATAGAGTTCATGATCTGGTTACTGACATTCAAAGCATTGCGGGAATGGCACCAGCCTATATATCTGAACTATGCATCCGACAGGACTTAAGTGATAGACAGCTTACTCTGAGGTCAGCAGATCTAGATGCTATTAATCGTCTAATTGAACTTTCAAGGTCAAATCGAGCTGTCTACTATGATCGCTCTTTTCGTGTAAATAGCCCTCTCATTTGGAATAAACTTCCCCCAGCTCTTCCAGAAATTGACTGAATTTAAATGGGCTTTAAAAACAAAATTATTTAAAAAATCCTACTGTCTATAAATTTTAATTTCTCTTCAATTTATTATAAAAAGTAATTTCCTCAAGCCTCTGGTAGTTGTTTGGTTTTGGTTTCCTTGATATTTTAAATTTTTTATGTGAAGTCAGTTATTGCTGAACATAACCCAACCCCTGTCGTAAAATGTTACTATTTTTGTAGCATTATTGTGAATGTATTATTTTGTATAGCCGTGTATATACTGTATAATATTTTGTAATTTTATTAGATGAATATGCACCTAAGGAGTACTGTAGGAGTAATATTAATAATAAGTAAGAATGTATGTAATATGTATAAATAATATAGAATGTAAAAGTAGCACTGTAAGAATACCACTGAATGGAGTTATTTAATCATTTTTTAAGTTTATTTATAGTGTTGCGCACTTGAAGTGAAATAACACAAAACTGGGCTATATAAATGCTTTGTTATTATTATAAGCTACTAATACATCTTGAAATAAATAATTTATTTGTTGGGATATTACTATGTACCGATTGTTGACGTTATTTGTTTTGTTTGTTTCAGGCGTGACTTGGTGACCATGAGCAAGCGAGGGCGGCGAGCCTCATCCAGCGCCAGCCGCGGCGAGATGGACGACGTTGAGGACGACAGCGACCAGGAGATGCCGCAGACGTCGCAGAGGAAGCGACGGAAGCCGGATCCGGTGAGTCAAACTAAAATTCAATTATCACCTTTAAAGGTCCAGTATAAGACCGCGTATTCACCTCATCGGGAATTTTAGGCAGCTAACTCAAAACCACGAACTACCGCGGGCCGGCTGCAGGATCGCCACTTGCTTTGGGGAAATGGGTACAATGTAGACCACGCCGTATTGGAAAAAAAATGTTCGGCATATTGATGCAATACGAAACAAAAAACATTTGCATTTGGTGTAGGATAGGGTAACTGATGAGAATATGTTTTTTTTTAATTTGTAGATAATATAATAATAATTGACAGTACCCATACAAAGTGCCTACCTTGTACAATTTTGTTTTTGTTACTATTTACGTATTTATTTCTTCACAACACAATCTTTTATTTTTGCTTCGGAAATGTTATAGGATTGGGTAATGTGGACCACCTGCTCGGAAATACTTGTAAGTACAGTTTTTTCACATATGGAATTATTTTCATAGTTTTTGAGTCAAGGAATCTGATTTTCGATTGTCCACTTGGAGATTCAAGATGGTTGAAATGAATTAGACGCTTTTTTTATATGACTGTTCTATCAATGGCTTTGGTTTTTATTAATGGTTAAGGAATCCGACTATTACATTTGACCTAGGAACCAAGATGGCGGATGTGAATTAGTTCCCGTTTATTAAACGAGAATAAGAACTATTTATCTTTCGATAATTGTTGGGATTTAGAAACGCCTTTTTACTATTGTATACTAAACAGCAGTAAAAATGAAACATGTAGATAACAATGATTTACAACCCAATCCAGATGCACACAATAAGTTTGAATACAATTCACTAGTAGTCCAGTCAATGAAGGCAATAAGAAAACTGAAATTTTGCAAACTCCCCTATCTTCCCCTTGTCCGACCGCCCTCCCCAAAAGTAAAGTAGACTAAATATGCTACAATTTGAAAACAAATCGGTTTCTAAGGACTTAATAGTGTCTGAGATACAGCTGTTCTAAATTATGCAAATTTTTCATAAGTTGTCATTCTTCGCTATTTTTTTAATAATAAAAATAAAACAATAGCTTTGTTTATAACCACGAGAATTTTATTTAATTTTATTACGACCGACCGGTTTCGCTTAACAAAAGCATCTTCAGGGTACAAAAATTAAACTTATTTAATAGTTTTGGTCAATTTTAACAGCGAAGGAGTAGTTTTTCGGCAAAGGTAAATAATACTTTTTTAAAGTACGGTAAACATGCTACAATTTGAAATCAAATTTGCCTCTGAAAATCTAATATCGTCTGAGATCCAGCTGTTCTAAATGACGAAAAAAACTCTGTGTTGTTATTTTCCGCTATTTTTTAGTGTTTTTGTCAATTTTGATCACGAAGGACAAATTTTTTGGCAAAGATCAAAGTGAATTATTATGTCAAATTAAACCAAATTGGTCTCCGGGAACCCAATAGCGTCCAAGAAACATCTGTTCTAAATAACGCAATTTTTTTCTTTGTTGTCATTCGTCAAATTTATTATACATTTTGTCGTTAGATTTGATTTCAGTACACCTCCAAACATCCTTATCCCGATTTTGAATGAAATCGGTAGAGAACTAGAGTAATTCAAACTGGCCGCAGAAATTATTCATTTTTATGTTAGATTAGAGTTTAGTTCACCCCTAAACACCATAATCCCGATTTTGAACGAAATCGGTAGAGAACTGGAGAAATTCAAACTGGCCGCAGAAATTATTCATTTTTATGTTAGATTCGAGTTTAGTTCACCCCTAAACACCATAATCCCGATTTTGAACGAAATCGGTAGAGAACTGAAGAAAAAAAAAAAATGGTTTAATGAAACTACGTATTTTGGTAGGCGCAGATCGGCATACTTATATGTGCAGTCGGGGCGTCACGATTGGAAATTATATGGACACAAAAAATGTATAGATTTAAAAAATAATTCGTTTTTTTTTTTTGACCGCTTGCACAGATAACCTTGTAGATCTGTACCACGTCCGTCTGTTTTTTCCAGTGCGCAGGTCTTTTTATATTGTGCCGTATAATAAATTAAACATTTTTTGGCCCATCTTGAAGAACGTTGCAAAGAAATGTGATTACAAAAAAAATATATCGAAAATACGCAATTCCCACATTCCGTAAGTTGGGTGGCAGTTTAACACTTCTCTCCCCCAGATATTCGTCATAAAATTGACAAAAATATTGAATTTCAAATGGATTTCCGTTCGCTTCGATGGTCTGCTCTCAACTGATTTGTTCCGGTGAAATCTTTTGTTTTATAAAGATCGCGCGGCGGCTGACGTTTCCCATATAATTTCTCTATGTAAGAACTGAAACTAAAAATACGGAAACTTTGAGTGAATTTTACACTTAAAATCTAGATTTACTGAATTATTTTTAATAAACGCTCTCGGTTCTTGATCTTATTTACTCTGAGATTGTGAAAGGATTTTAATTAAACATGTTTGTAATGGGTGCAGTTGACAAAACGGCGAAGGCACTGTCGAGCGTTTTACTTAAAATTACTGTAGGTATTTCATATATAATATAAAAGGTTACAGTTTAAGAATTTACGTCACTGAAAACCTTAGACACTTTCGTAACTTTCTGTTAAGAATTTTCAGATAAATTATGTATTGTATTGCTTACGTTAGCATACTGCGAAGTGACGTTTAGCGCCTTATTTGAGTCTTACCCCTTAAATAATAGAGCATTCATATGTTTCATATTTTCACTTTTATTTACCAAAGACTCCTCCACATGCCTTGGTTTCTTGCAGTATCTTTTTACTCAAAATCTAGGTTGTTATGATTCATTTAAAAATAATTCAATTTAGAGGGTTAAATTCTTGTAAAAATATTATGAATCTAAGATTCAATCGAAGATCTTACGATATAAATGTTCCATGGAGCCAGCCAGGAGCACTCCTGTCCCGGTGCGACCGGTACACCAGGGGGCACTATTTGGTTAGGACTTGGAACACGTGCTCTGTGGACGGGAAGGAGATTGGAGTTTAATTGCCTGTTATACATGGCAATCTAAAGCCAATATTGGAATTTAGGATGGGGAGGAATAAACAGATTAATTGAGCTTGGTTTTCATCTGTCGCTTCTTTTGCTTCCCACTGCTTCTTGCTTACATATTCGCGCTTCTGTCATTTTCTTACCTCTTTTCATCTTTTCTGGCCTATTCTTGCTTCATCTTGACTATTTTCTCTTCTCTCTTCTTGTCACTTTTTGCCTCTTCTTGCATCTTCTTGGATATTTCTTGACTATTTTGTCTCATGTACCTTCATGCTTCTTTTTCTCTCTTCTTGCTTCTTATTAGTTCTTCTGGCTCCTTTTTGTTTCTTTTCAATGGAAGATCTTAGATATAAATTGCAAAATATTGAAAATGCATTAAGATAAACGTGTACATTTTTCTATGGATATCCTGTAGACGTTGGAAAAATCTTCGTTTTCTTAATATTACGTTTTTTTAATTGATATATTAGCCTCAAAATCCTCCATTTTTTTACATGGCTTTGGCTGTTACAGTAATATTGCTTTACTGCAACGATATTCACTATCAAATATACGCGAGTGTGGAGGGTTGTTAATGGGGTGAAAAAAGACTTGGGATTAAGTTATGTTTTCCCTTTCTTTCAAGGAATTTTGGTATTTCTTTGTGTCTCCAATATATCTCCCGTATTAAAATTCACCCCTCCTTTGATGAGAGTGCTGATGTCGCTGTACAAGCTTTTATCCCCTTCTTCCTTCCTATGGCGAGGGTTCAAAGGGGAACAGCAAAGTCCATAAGTCTGTCTAGCACTTTGGGCGTGGCCCTGTGGTCCTCACAATTCCTGTGGAGAATGAATAGAGCGGGTATTTGTCTACCACATGTTCCGTAGTCTGCACCACACAGCATCCACACATCCCTGACTCTTTGAGGCCTCATCTGTGCATCATGTGGACACATGAGCTGTGGATGCACCTTATCTTGTTTATGGAGAATCGGAATTTACAAGGCAGTCGAAACTGTTGTCTTTTACTGCTTAAATTGCATCTTCATAATTTATTTTTGTTATCTGTTGACTGCAGATGACAAACCGCGGATAATGAGGACTTAATGTAATCTCTTATTGTGTTGATGTTGTCCTTTCAGGGAGAGCTATGCCAGCAGATCTACGACACCATCCGCTGCTTCAAAAAAGAGGACGGCACTCTCCTATGCGACTCCTTCATCCGGGCGCCCAAGCGCAGGCAGGAGCCGCACTACTACGAGGTGGTCTCGCAGCCCATCGATCTGCTGAGGGTGAGGCTTCATTCATTATGATACTCACAAGTCTCCTAATTAAACCCCCATATAAGGTTTTCAATGAAAAACCCTATGAGAGCTTCACTGTGTCTTTCTGCCTGAAAAATAATTTATGTGTTTAAATTGCTTATTATTAACATTATTTGATTTCAAAATTAATTTTTTATCGACATGACAAAGTTTACCAGCGCTGATGTGTTTATTTAGTTTTTTTTTTCCAATACATATCTAGGCATCTATTATTGCATACTTTCTAGTAGGGAATTTTAGTACCTTTTTGACTGTATTTAAAAAAAAAATGTTATCAATAGCGTAAAACCGTTTGAAAACAGATTTAATAACCTAATTATAGTAATCCACGGTGATAGGAATAGTGACCTTTCTATGCGTATTTAAAACTTGTTCATGCCAGAATTATTAACGGACATTACACATACGCTTCGGAGTAAAGATCATATCACACTTCATTCCAATACGTGCTCCGAAACCTATGTGTAAGGCCAAGCAACGCGCAGTCTGATCGCCCAGACCTCCTGGCGGCTTTGTCAGTGATCGGTGTGCTATGCCTACTTGTAAGCGTTTGAGCAGGCACCACACATTTGTTTTTGTTTATGGAAAATCAAAAGCAAATAATTATATACCTACTTTAAAAAATCAAGCATATCGATGAACTTATGGAGTTTTTTGTGTAAAGGAATTAATTTTCCCTTTTTTAAATTTTATATGTGAATTTGGATTTTTTGGCAAATAAGTTAATAATTCCTTCTAAGCACCTACTTCATAAATTGCTTTGCAAGTTGTGGGAATTAGTACACTTAATGCTGATGCAGAAATACCGGTACTCAATTTCGAATCTTTAAAAGAACAACTAGTCTGCACTCTGTGAGACGCTCTTGTGCTGATGTGCATCTTCTCATAAAAGTATTAGTATTAAGTCCATTTTTGAACGAAACATTGTCAGACGTCTTCGCCTCTTCCGCGATGTTTGACGCGGCGATAGTTTTAATTCATTAATTTAATTATATTGTCGGCACTTTTACGGGGCCAGCACCAAGCGGAAAATAAATGTTTGATTATCGTAACTGGCCCGGCTCCTCTAGCCAAAAGTAACGTTATCGTTTGTGCAAACGTTTTAAATATATTGTGCAGGTGGCGGGTAGTGTCCCGTCACTGTTAGTTAAGAAATGACAAAATAAACTAAAGAGTAAGGCAATGCAATGCGAGGGGGATAGGTGTTGTCGGATATACTTTTGCGACGCTACCGGCACGGAAATATGTCGATAGCATCACGAAATCCCATCCAGAGCGCTCGGGTTAGCGCCTGGCTGGGGGTACAAATAGACCGCAAAAACGACTATTTGTCAGTCATCCAGCAACTCTCGCCCCGACAACACTTCTCTACCTCGACTGCCCCACCTCTATCTGCTTCTACCGACTTGCCTTCTTCTTCATTCTGACCACAGCTGACCTTGGACCCGCCCGGACTACCACCACCCACTGGACCTAGACCCTCGCATCAACCACGGATTATGCAAAATTTTGGAAGTTTTGCACAAAAGTGATTTTTGTGCAAATTCAAAAGTCGTTACTTTGCAGTATTGTTCCCCTTTTGCAAGGGAACAATTGGTTGTGTCTCCTTCCCTCCAGCCCTCTTTGCAGATCAAAAACAAATACATTGTAATTCAAAGGGATACTTACAGTTTGCGGGAATTGGTATGGATGCGTTGCATTCAACTTTATTGTTTTCTGTGCACTTAACTCGTAAATTATGTATTGTTTGCATAAGCGGAAATTAATGTTCACTTGCATCGGCGAGAATTCAAAACACAACTATGATAAGTTAGGGAGCGGGGGAAACATGGAAATTCCCAGTATATTCAAAAACAATTCTCGGTCAAATGAGACTCGAAAAATACTGCAGTCGGCCCAAACACATTGCAAATAAACTATCTAAATTTTCACTATTCATACGTAAGTAATTTTTGTAATCTTCTGGGTAGTTATTACGTAATTCTTTTAAATTTGCAAATGCCCGTAGCGATGCCTATCTTCTGATATCTATGGTCAAAACTGTAGCAAAACTTTTAAACCGTAGGACGTATCACGCCTCATGCCACACTTTGATTCGATCTCTGAGAAATCTCTTTACACGTACACTTCCACGCGGAGGTCAGTCGATCTACGTTTCGGCCGGCAGGCTGATGTAGCATATCGGCGGATGAAGATCGAGGAGCGTGATCGGAAGCGTACGTGTGGGAGACGCTATTTTCTATTTGACTTCTGACAAGTGATATGTGAAGATATTTAATGGAAACATTGTTTAGAGCCTCTAAAGAAAGCATATTCCAATTTCTTTCTTCTTCCGTTGCTTGTAATGTGCTTCAATATTTTAATATCATATACTAATCACAACCTTAATGTGGTTTCAGGTCCAGCAGAAGCTGAAGACGGACACGTACGACGACATCGAGGAGCTGTCCACCGACATTGAGCTGCTGGTGAACAACGCCAAGGCCTTCTACAAGGCGGACAGTGCGGAGCACCGCGACGCCGCCAGCCTCTGGAACCTGTTTACTCAGACCAGACACACGCTGGAGAATTCTACCAGTAAGTTCTTGAATGGCCCAAAAAATCTCTAAATGTTGCCATGGTAACACAGAACATTATTATTATTAATTGTTTTTGTGTTTAATTCGTAGAACTTCATTTAATTTTTTTTTAAATTTAATGTAAATCAAATTTAATAATGTTATTATTAAGTTCTGCAAGTATTTTTAGTTGTTATTATTGTGACAGCTGTTTCGGCGTTTCAACTGTGAAGCAGATTTTATTATTAACGGTGTTGGCCCAATTAGTGAAGATATCTAACTGTCGGTTGGTGCCTATCCAACATATGAGGATATCGTCTACAGAACATTATTGAAAAGTCATGAAAAAAAAGTTATAATCTAATCTAATAATTGGATAATTTGTAGCTCCATTTTAGTGAAAAATCACCTCAAGGGCGCTTTACAAATATTAATTCCTATTCTTTATCTAAATATGTACCAACAGAGACAGAAAAACATACTTACCTGCACCTGGCAGGTCACTTCAGATAAACACGGTTTTATTAAAAAATTTATTCTTGGAGAATTTTTACAGTTCCTATATTTTTTTTTGTTGCTATTTTATCCTTCTCTACTATTGATATTATTTATTAGAAGATAAGAGGCAAAAGAAAAGTTGGAATTCATTTGAAATATTTAAGTTTTTATTGTTCATCTTTAGGACTGGAGAATTTTTATAAAATTACCTTAAAAAGCTTAAGAATTCTGCTTGGTTCAAATACGAAATTTACGATAGATATGTACATTTTTACACATTCAGTTATTTACAATGTCGCGGACTGTGAAAAGTTTCTGACTTTTTAAATAGCTCTCACCTATTATTTTGTCACCATTCTGTTTTGTCCCGTCGATGTTGTTTTTATAGAAAAATATCTTTCAATTTTCTACTGAAAGTAACGCATGTATCAAAGAATAGGTCGGAATCCTTCAGAGTTCACCTTCTGATTGGATCCCTGACAGCAGCATTTGCACACGTCCGGCTAATGTGGAATAGGTCGTTAAACCTAGTTGTTCGGGGTGCTATTTTTAAGTTTACTAGTTGGATTAATTTAGTATAGTCAATTATATTATTGTAGACTTTGCATAGGGACATGAGGTAGAGGTAATTTCTTCTGTTAGAAAGAGTGGGTACTTTATTTATAATCTGAGAGTATTTTTACATATTTATGTCCATTTAGGTTTTCAATATATATAATGGTGTTACACACTTGGTTCAAATAAGACTTAATTGCGTTTCTCTGCAATAACCAAAAGACTTTTATTCATAATAGGTATTTACAATTTTAAGAATAACAAAATAAGAAATTTAAGATGATCAAAATATTCACTCACCTGCAATAAACAAAAGAAACAACATTTAAAGTCTCTATATCAGGTGTTTTTATCTCCTTAAGAATTATAAAGCATATTGCTACAATAATAAAATTTCACTCTCGTTAAACGTCACGGCCGTTTAGTGAGTAGTGACATCTAGCAGGCTACCAACTAACCTGTCGGTAATGCGGAAATTACAGAATTAAGAAAGCGCTAACATTAAGTAATGTGGTTTTCTTTACATATATATTCCAAAAAAAAAATAGCATAGCAAATCAGGTCTTTTTTATATTGTAGTAGTGACGTCTCAAGCTAAAAACGCAAATTTGAATAATATTAATTATTTAAAAAATTGTGCTATTTTTCCGTATCCTCAGCTGATAAATCTATTAACATTTGAACATTGGCGGATCGTGACTTTTGAGTGAATTACAGTCCTAAGATTGAAAAATACGACGTTATTGGTGTTGTTTAATCTGAAAATGTTTTTTTTTTTAATCTCAACTTTTTATATGGTGATTTAGATATTAGGTGGGGCACTACCCCACAAAAAAACATTTTTGGTTTAAAGAACATCAATAACGTCGTATTTTTCATTCTTAGCACTGTAATTCGCTCAAAAGTCACGAGCCATCACAGATTTTGAACTTCTAGTGAGCCGAGATTATTCATAGGATACGCAAAGTTTGTATTCGTTGAACACCGGCGTTTCACATTAGTAGCACTCCAATTTCTAAACACATTATCTGGTGAGACGGTACAATTTACAAAACATCGTTTTGCAAAAAGCAAGTAACTTATTACAAAAATAGACTCAGCCGGTGCACAAGGAACCGCGCACCAAATTTTACCCTCGGCACACTACGAAAATATTAGACGGCGGAAGCCCATTATTGAACTGAATTATTTACAAATATGAAATATCTGCCGTATCACGATTATTACAAGGGATTAGTCCCAGGATGAATTACAACAGATCCCATTTCCAACAATGTTTTCTTTGATTCTTCCTTTTATGCTGATTGAAGGATGTGTCTTTATTTCCCTCAGGCGAGGACTTGAAGCAGTCCTCCCGCATGTCCCGCCTGGCCTCCACCTGCCGCAAGTCCACCACGAGCCTGGACAACGCTGAAGGGGAACTGTCGGAGACCTCCACCACCAACGATGATGATGAAACTTTCGAGGACTTCTTTGTCGCTGTACGTATTTATTTCTGTAATTGTAATTTAACATAATGGTGATTTGATGCTATCGAAACGTTGCTTCAAATGGCTTCAGCTGTGTTTGGTGACAAGATCTGAATAGCCAGACACTTCCCCACCTTCCGTTCCTCCATCTCCTTCCTCTTCCCACTACTTTCAGCCTCACAACATACCCCACTTGGGGATGCCATAGTCTCACTGGCTTCAGACGGTTGGGAGCAGTTGAGACTCATATGCGGTATTCACATTAAAAAAGAAACTTGAATTGACTTGAAATGATAAAACTTGAATTTATTAGCTCAGTCTACAAATGCGTCAGTTTGCGTGTTTCAGTTGCTCTGCTAGCTCCATCCTATTTAGTCCTCCATCATTGCACAAGAAATATTTTTTGCTTACAGTGATGGTAGTAGAAATCTTTATTTAAAAATACTGTCAGGTTATTTGTAACCCAGGAATGAATGTGTATCTTAAAAAAAAAAAACAAGAATTGATGCGATGACTTCACTTGATGCAGCTTGAATTCATTGAACATGGCGTTACTAGGAATTGATGTGACATTACATTATTTGGACACATGATAATTTGGCGTGACTTCCCTTGAGGTGACATCAATTGGATTGATTCATTCTAACATATCCTTTATCAAGTTATTTTGTCATTGCAATACTCAATTGGAGGGACGGCTCATGACTTACTAATTGTACTAAGATTGAATAAATAATATTATTGATGTTGTAACCGAAAATGATTTTCAAGTGTTGAGTGTGAAAAAAACATTTTAAATAAATCATTTCATCTTATATTTTTAGGTTATGTCGGCCACCGTAGAGGGGCGCCCCCTGCACCCTGCCTTCCTGAATCTGCCCTCCAAGAAACAGTATCCGGAGTACTACGACGTGATCAAGAGCCCCATCGACCTGCGGATGGTGGCCGCCAAGGTGCAGAATTGCGACTACGCCACTACCGCGGATATGGAACGAGATTTGCTGGCCATGACGAAGAATGCGTGCCTGTTTAACGAGCCTGGTTCGCAGATTTATAAGGATGCCAAGACTCTGAAAAAGGTAAGGTGTTATCACCAATATTTTGTAGAAAAAAATTAGTATTTAGTGACCTTTTAAATAAAAATATTTTGTGGCTATCCTCCAGCAATCCTGAGCATTTTCCTCTAGCACCACATTTTAAGGGCGTCTATCCGCTTCCTTTCGCTGGCTCTGAATGTCCATGTTTCCATACCGTAAAGGGATTGTCTAAGGATATCTATTGGTAATGATACAACAATACTCGCAATATATAGATCCCCTTCTACAAATAATTTGGAGCCATTTCTTAATTCCTTGTCTGTTGAGCTTAACTTACTCAAAAACATCAAAGATGTTTTTATTATTGGCGATATAAATATTGATATCCTGGAAAATGGCCACCCAAAAAAATATGATTATTTGCAGACACTAGCTTACCATGGATTTAAAAGTCTTATTGATGAACCTACGCGTATATTTAATGAAAACAAAACTTGCATTGATCATGCTTTTAGTAATACTAATAAAAAAACTCAAGCCATAATTTATACAACCACACTGACCGACCATTGCACAATAATTCTATCTATCACAAAAAACAATTCACCTGTACACCAAAACAAGAAATCTGTCTTAACGAAGTCTGAAACAAACTGGGAAAACGTTAAAAAGGAGTTACAAATCACTTACTGGACAAGTTTTATTGATGATGATACAGACACCGCTTGGAATTATTTTGTTGAAACTACGCAGCATATTATTTTAACCAACACTAAAACTTCGGAGAAAAAAAGATATCTCATAAAAATATACACATTAAACCTGGGATAAGTCAAAATATTATTAACTCTATCAGAAAAAGAGACGAACTGCATAGAAAAGTGAAAAACCACCCTTATGATATTCATACACTTCGATTTTACAAAAGACACTGAAATACATGTAATTATGTAATACGCATTGCTAAAGAAAAATTCTATAAAAAAAAAAATAGACAAATGTAATAATGATTCACGTAAATTCTGGCAGATCTTAAATGAAATTACAAATGTTAAAGCCTCGCACAATGATAAAACTATTAAATAATTAAATATAGATATGATTCCTACATCATTTGCAGATCAACCAGACAAACTTCTTGACTATGTAAACAATTTTTTTTGCAATATAGCCTCAAATTCAGAAAATAAAATTAAACTTTCTGCCAGCGTCGATAAAACAGACAGGAATGATCATACAAATAAGGAAAATAGCCTTAATATAAACAGGATAACAAGTGATGAAATAAGAAATGTTATAGCCTCCCTAAATTCAAACACTTCATCGGGAAATGACATGATGACAAGCAATTCAATCAAGTACCTACAAGACGATGAGTTAATTTACCCCCTAATATACCTTGTAAATCTATCAATATCAAAAGGTATTTTTCCCTCTTGTCTTAAAATTGCTACGGTCATACCAATCTATAAAAGTGGTCCCAAAAATGATATTTCTAACTATCGACCAATTAGTATTTTAAGTACGCTTTCAAAAATCTTGGAAAAGTGATAAGAAAACAAATTGTCACCTTTTTGGATAATAATAAAATATTATCATCAACGCAATACGGGTTTAGGGAAAACCTGAGTACTGGCGATGCTATAGCTAAAGTAACAAATACAATTATACAAAAAATGAATGGAGGTAAAAAATGTTTTGACAGTTTTTATTGATCTTCAAAAAACTTTCAATACAATTGACCATAAAATACTATCTCTAAAACTTAAATTGGAATGACAAAATCAACTCTAAACCTACTTGGGAGCTACATGTCTAGTGCAGACAGTTTGTACAAATTGGTAAAAAAAAACCAGCAAAACTCTACCAATTACGTATGGTGTCCCTCAAGGAAGCTTATTAGGACCGATACTCTTTCTCATTTGTATAAATGATCTTATAAATCTTCCCATCAAAGGAGACATAATTAGCTTTGCAGATGACACTGTTATTATTTTTCTTGAACAAGATTGGACAAATATCTTCAAAGAGGCAGAGCATGGCTTGGTTGTATTTCAAAATTGGTTAAAAGTGAAATCGCTTACATTAAATGTGAGTAAAGCTAAATATCTAACATTCTCAATAAACAAAAGAGGCCAACCAATGAATGAACACACACTAAAATTACATGAATGTCAAGAAAATTTATCTCATTGCACTTGCCCGTACATAACCAAAGCTAAAAATATTAAATATCTTGGAATCTTAATTGATGATAAACTCCGCTGGGATGTACACATTAACGGAACTTCAAAAAAGCTAATAAAACTCATCTACTTCTTCAAAAAATTACGAAATATCTTGGCAATCGTGGATTTAAATAGAGTATATTATGCTTTATGTCACTCTCATTTAGAATATGGAATTTTGGGATGGGGCTCAGCTGCATCAAATTACATAAAACCATTAAATACAACCCAGAAATGCATCATAAAGACCATTTTGAAGGTCCCCATAAGGACGCCAACAACGGAAATTTTTAAACATTTTAACGTTCCAAGTATCCAAAAAATCTTTGCCAAAAATATTCTAGTTAATCATCTTAAAAATCGGAAAATGGCTATGACTCCTCATGATCATAATACCAGAACAAAGCAACTAGACAAAATAAATATACCTAAATGCAATACTACTTTTGGTCAAAGAAGCTCTGAATTTTTAGCTGTAAAATTATATAACAAACCACCACTTAATATCAAAAAAAGTAATTCTATCAATAATTGCATTAAGTCCAGCAAAACTTGGCTTAAGGATTTACCAGAACAAGAACTGACTACTATTCTCAAAATAACGTCATAGAAGTTACAGGAAAGGCCCTACCATAACCTTGAAGTTGAAATATAGAAATCGCTGAAACCCCTTTATGCAAAACCTGGTCCGCCTCAGCACACAATCTCCTAGTGAGGAGGACTATGAAAAAATTCTATAATATATATGTATTTTTAATATTTATACCTTACCTTAAAATATCAAAATTGTATAGAAAGTAATAAAAAAAAACAATATGGGGAAAATTAGCGCCCACACTAGTCTCATCTTGACATATACATAAAGGTATGGAAATGCTTATCACGTAAATACAACAATAACAAAGAAGCAAAAATATCATTGTGCAATTCATACAACCAGTCTATTTAAAAGATGAAATCCTCGTCCGTTTCCTTGAAAAGGGGGATGCATTTCCCCATTATGAATAGTTTTTATAACAATGGTTGTCGTTTTTTTTTCAGCACATACAAGCCAAGAGGGTAGAGCTGGAGCACGGCCGCGTTCAGACACCGGCGAAAACTTCAGAACGCATCCGAAGCAAGCGCTCCGCCCGTCCTGTGGCTCTCTCCCTGTCTAGCGCCGCCGTTTCAGGTATGCTGGTGTATAAATCTACTCCCCGCACAGTATCTTCCACTGAACAAATAATCCCTAGAAGTGTAATCTATACCATATTTAAGGAAAACCGATGTCGCCAATATGCATATGACCTTTCGACTCCTGGGCGCCAGCCAGGCCATCAAAATTGATGATTTGTTAACCCTTTATAGGGCAGAATGATGGGGGCTGAAAATAAAACTTTTTTACATCATTCTTAGTAAGGATCTGAAAAAAGTAGTCGATTCGGTGCCGTAGGGCCGGAAATATGAGCAATCCAATCTCCACCCCAAGCATTGTCAGTAAAATTAGACAATTTCTTGACAAATTTCACTTTTATAACATAATATACAATATTACATATGTAATTAGACAAAAATATTTTAGGTATGTATGCACACAGTGAAACCCATATTTTACGTTCCCGGATTTAACATTTTCCCGTCAATTATGTGTTATTATTTCAGTCCTGATGTATTTTAGTACATTTATTACCCGATTTTTACGTTTTTTTCCCGCAATTTACGTCGAAAATATTCAAAATGTGTGATTTACGCGCGCTTGACAATGAGTCGGCGCAGAAGACACATGTTTATCTGTCGTACCGTGATTGGTCGGCCGTACGGCGCGAAACGCCGTGATTGGCTGCCCACTTTCTATTTTAGCTATCTGTGCCGTGCCAGCGCAGTTGTCACATTTGTGGAGTTCAAAACGAAACTTTTAAATGTATATATACAATTGAAAAAGAATTAGAGAAAAAAAAATGAAACAAACTAATCTACATGATTTTTTTAATAATATATGAAATATTTTTTCAATACAAAAAAATTCAACAAATATGATATTTTAATAAAAAAATGAAATGTTTTTTTTTCAATACTCAACTAATCTACCTACGTGATTTTTTTTTATATAAAAATAAAATATGTACTGTTTTTTCAACCAAAAAAATTAACAAAGATTATTTTTTAAAACAAAATTGTTTTTTTCATTTCCCCCGATTTACATTTTCCCTCCATTTAAGTTTTTTTTTTCAGCCCCTTGAAAAACGTAAAATAGGGGTTTTACTGTAAATGTTTTTTTAGGTCGGTCAGTATGCTTGTCAGAGAGCGATATAATGAAGATGTTTTACACACATAATGCATTGGTATTGGTACTGATTCATTGTGCCAAAATAATGTATATACCTTGGTAGAAGTAGATAGCCTCCATACTCAAAATATAAAAATTAATCTTAAAAATTTATATAAATATTTACTACTGATGCTCACACTCTTACTGGTGCGGCGGTTTTTGATTTCCGACAGCAGTTATCCGGAAATGAATGCGATAGCGAAATGAGGAGTATGGAGGAAAAGCACTCACCGAATTCACTTATCACTCTCCCATGGCGGCTTGCGTGATTTCGACCGGGCAATTCCGGATGGCGAAAGGGTTTCAGCAAACTGGTTCGGTCCGGACCTCTGCAGCACTCCCTTGGAACTTCAGAGCTGTCGTCTCGGCGTTGACTCGATTTGGAATCCGGGCAAGGCCGGGTAGCGGCACTTCAATAGTGGTCGCGGCGGTGAAACCGGGCAAGGCCGGGTAGCGACAATTCAATAGTGATCGCGGCGGCGTCTTGATTAGGAATGAATGCGGATAAAGATTCACTCAGGAGCCTGGACTGGAGCGGGGGGGAAGGGGGTTTGAAAGGGAATGAAGGGGGGAACTTCGCAATCGCACCTTGTCGAAGGTAGCTGTGAATAAACTCGCGTGAACACTTACCTTTGTGTTTTAGGTGGCACCTTTCCAATAAGGAACTCCAACCCATTTTAAAATTTATTTATTTTTTATTAATATTACTTAATTTTCTGTTTTTTTAAATTATTTTTTTAAAGTTCGTTTTCATGGTTAAAATAATTGTTAACGTTTCAATTTTTTAAAGCCCACCAAAACGCACGAAATCTATGGTTTGTTGGGTGTGATGTCACACGAGCAGTCAGATTAGCGGTTCAATAGGCGGTAATTGATATTGTATGGAGTTAAATTTGAGTATAAAGTTTTCTACGGAAACATTTCGAGAACTTTATACTCAAATTTAACTGCTTTTAATTGAAGCAAACATTGTAGAATATCAGCATCTCGTTACTATTGTAGGTGCATGGTACCAAAGTGCAAAAATACATTCATGTCCGCAACTGATTAACAATTTATCAGCGTTCAAAGAAAATTCATAGCTCACATTTAATCCAACTTTTTTAAAACCTAAACTGGAAGACTAGGCCACATGTTGGTAACAGAAATGCGTGTTATGATACCGCCGCACATCTGATATATCGATACCGGGTCCACAGATATTAGCGTTCTAACCGTTCATATGTATTTTGGGTAATTAGTCTCTGCTGTCCGATACAATGGTATCTCGTCTTATTTGTTGGCAGTCTATTGGTTATTTCAAAGCTTCATAGCTCATGATAGAATTAATTTTTCGAGCTGAAAATCACTTCATTGCCTCAAAATTTGAGACAAAAAACTCTGTTGAGATGGGTGGAGTGGCAACTTTCTGCCAAACTCGTCGTGAGATAGGTGCAGTGGAAACTTTCTGTCAAACTTGAGATGGGTGTTTTTTTCCTTCGTGTCATGAATGTTTTTTGTTTTTGATCTCCAGGTACCATAGAGATCCCCGACAGCGACACTGAGAAGACCCTGGAAGACCACAGCGATACGGAGAACAGCCAGAAGGACAGCCCACAGTGGAGGCTGCTGGAGACCATCAAGAACTTCCCGGGAAATAATGGTATGAAATCTTATGATTGTTTTGCCTTCCATAAGCATAGGTGCTAGTGGCGTGCATTGCTCTATGACCAAAGATAGGTTGTGTGCAGTTTTTGAAGTTCGGGTATGAAATGTGCACCGAATATTTAAAGATGGCCATTTTTTTCTCTGATTTTTGTGGCTAATTGAATAAAGGAGCGCACAAGTTCATAATTTTCTATTATCTTTGTGATTCGTTGTTTATTTTAGGGTAGGCACAGCTTTTCAGCCTTTATGGACGGCACGCCAATGTTAATATGTATGCAAAACAAACATAAAAAATAAAATAATATCATAAGTAATTTGTTGCCAGGTTCAGCTAACATCAATGCATCTGTAGCTTGGCATTTAATTATAGATATTTATTATTTTGGAACTACAAAATGTCATTACTATACCAACACCAAGCTACTCACTTCGTATTTGAAATGTGTTCTTCACATTCAAATATTCACGTTTGACAGTGTGTTGGACGTGTTCGCCTCTCTCACAATGTTTTGACGCGGCCATTTTTGTCTTCACATTTGTTATGTTCCACGTGTATATATTGTTGTTATTTTTCTAATTTGTAAGGGAGTTGGATCGTACAATGATTATTGCTTCGCTGTTCGCAAACGATCCCAACTCCCGGTCCCTTTGTTAATGTATGCTGGGCGGACTGTGAGGAACATGCTCTCATCGACCGCTCACAAAATGAATGACTTGAATAAAACGTCAGAGCCAGGGCAGTGCGAGAGAGGTGCTTGTCGGACATGCGCAGAACGTGGTAGCTCTGCGCACTCGCAGGCTACCTTAAATACCCTGCGAAAACCAGTTCTTGTCAGTTAGCCAACCCATCATAATAAATATTTGTTTTTTTTTAAATTTGATAATTTTGATCTGTGAATTTGATTTTGTTTTTTTGTTAATCTAACATCTAATACATTGTTATTTCGCAAAATTTCATAAATTAAAAAAAAAAACTTCCATGTAAACCGTTAAATAATATAATTATTTTAGAATATTATGTAGAATCGTTTCTTCAGAAAATACCACAAATTTCTGAACACCGTTTCGTTAAAGCAAAACATACGCATTTGGACCGTTGTTTTTTTTTTAAACTTACTTTGATTTACTTATGAGACATCTTTGTCTGTTTTTAAATGTCAAACTGAAATTGTTCACTGTAAAGTATACTTGAAATGTTTGTTTTTCAATATTTTGTGGTTACTAGATCCGAGTAGCCAGGTTCTTTTAAACCTTCCTCTTGACTATTTTCTTCCACCTTACAACATTATTTATTTAACAATTATTTTTATAAACAATAATTATTAGCCTGAAACACTCATCCAAATTGAAAAAACCTTCCGAAAAAAGATAAATGTCGCCGACAGGACTCGAACCTGACAAGTCAAAAAACATTTTTCACCAATAAATGTAGACATAATTTGTCTCGACGCCACCTATTGAGGGATTTAGCCGTTACAAGCCTTCCTCATACTAATAAAGTTGGATGTTTACAGGTGAAATATAATAAAAAATAGTAATTATTGAATGAAACACTAGTATATATTGATTAACTTGGCGGGTTTGCGATAAGCCGACGTAGCTCAACGGTAGAGCATCTGACCGGATATTAGAAGGTTGCAGGTTCGAGTCCTGTCGGCGACATTTATCTTTTTTCGGAAAGTTTTTTCAATTTGGATGATTGTTTCAGGCTAATAATTATTGTTTATAAAAATAATTGTTACCCTTTGGCGCTATGCACAAAAATCTTGTCTTAAAAACTTTAGTTTATCAATTAATAATTATTTATTTAACTTAAAATAGTATTTACAACATGTATAATATAATATAATACAACAAACTTCGACTACCATAATACAGGAATGTGCCTAGTTTGGTAGTTGAAAAAAAAATGTTAACTCCTTACTAAAATTTATAAATGAAAAAATAAAAATATTAAAAAAAAAGTGTGATGGTTACATAATATGTTCTAATCACTGACATCAGAATTGATGGTCTTACGATTTTGATGGCTGGAGGCAAAGGTCACGTGACACCCATTTTGGCACCAGCTTTGGTTCACTGGCGCCCACAATTGCTTCGCACGATTTTGACTCCGGTAAGCAAATTACAAAACACTTATAAAAAGGGTCAAACTAAATACCCAACAAAATATTTGGTTGTTGTAAACAAGCCGAACCTTTTTACTTAGTAGCTTTTTTTCCTTAATTTGGCGGCACGTCTAGCTCGCCCCCTGCTCCTCTTATTTTGGTTTCTTCCTCTTGCTTGTTAGGGCTTATATATATATCATTTGTTCTGTACTTCTAATATTAAAAATATTTTGAGAAAACAATGAAAAGTGGCCAAGTCACAATCCCTGTTTGTTGACAAACTAAGACTAGTCCTTTGCATGGACACAAACTCTTAGCAAGTCAGGATATTTTTTGACTAATAATAATAATTGTATTACTTCTGTAGCGCTGTTTTTGTGGAAAAATCAGCTCATTTATGAAACAAAATTTTCTTAGATATATACATACTTTCCTAGGTATGTTTGGTGATCACATCTGAATATTTAGTCCAGTTTAGAGGAGGTACCGTTACTCATGAAACTCTTCCTCGGTATCTTGGCGTTCCATAGTTCCCACCTGGAAAATGATGGCAATAAAACCAAGACTCCCATAAATACCATAAGAAAACTAGCTGAGGTCGTGATGCAAACATCCTATGAACAGCTACAATTACCTTGGTCTATTCGATAGTGGAATATTGTGCTCCAGTGTGGGCTAGAAATGCTCACACACAGAAGATCGATGCGGAACTAAATACTGTTATGCGCACGGTGAGCCAATAATCACTTTCCTCCACCCCACTACAATGGTTCCCTGTCCTCTCGAACATCGCACCGCCCGCTGTAAGACAAGAGACAGGAACCCTCATGGAATACAAAAAAGCCTGAAAAGTAACATTCTACTTCAAGGTGACCTTGCAAACCTCTCAGGTCAAACCAGTCCCCTCACATTCCGGAAACCCCTTTTGGACTGAAGGTGAAAGTCTGCTTCTATCATGACACTCCCTTGAAGAGTTCTGGCGAACGAAATGGCAGACCTCAGACGTGAAAAACGTGCACCTTGTTGTGCACCCAAATATTAAACTGCCAAGGTTCTCTCTCACTTGGAAGGCGTGGACCTCATTAAACCGCATCCGATGCAGTCACAGCTGTTGTGCGTATATATGATGAATAAATGGGCCCTAAAGGATTCCAAACCGTGTAAATATAGACATATTCAAACAACAGAACACATCATAAAAGAATGTCCCCTTCATCAGTTTCCCTATGGCACATCTGTGGTGGACCAAGTGACTCCCGGTGGCGTCGAGTGGCTGAATAACCTCAGCATCCCACTATGACCTCCACCATACGAAGAAGAAGAAGAAGAATATTTAGTCAATTATGTACTTTCCAAACCTTTCTCTAACCCATTTCCTTCCCCTCACAACATTCCTTAAAGTAGGGGAAGACAAAGGCCAACTGACTGGCCACTTGGGACTCTTGTGAGGTAACTTCATCACTTATTGTTTGTCGCATTCCAGGTCCGATGTCCGAGCCATTCTGGCGCCTCCCCTCCAAGCGCTACTACCCCGACTACTACAAAGAGATAAAGAATCCCATATCGCTGTCGCAGATCCGTGACAAGATCCGTCGCGGCTCGTACGGCACGCTCTCTGAGGTGGCCGGCGACATGAACATCATGTTCGAGAACGCCAAGCAGTACAATGTGCCCACGTCCAAGCTGTACAAGGGCGCCGTGAAACTGCAGCGGCTGATGCAGCAGAATGTTCAGGAGATGTTGGATATTATTCAGGACTCTTCTAGTGACGATGATGAAAGTTTGTCCAGTATGAAGAGCTCTGTTGTTAGAGGGAGAGGTAAAGAATTATTTTGATTTTATTAAAGACATAAGAAGTCATGCTGATTTTAATTAATACATGTCTCAACTATAAAATCTCTGTGGGAAACCAATAACAAACTCTTGAACCATGAGCTCTGGCATTATGATATTTGCACAGCTTTTTCTCTTGGAAATTTCTAGCTCATTGTGTGATTTCAATCTTAAGTTATGGAGGTTTGAATGTGGTTACACATAAAATAAAATAAAAATTTAATGTGTAATATTTGACACCCTATTACAGAGCAGTAGATTACCTGAGTACCACACAAGAATCCCAACTGCTCCCAACCGTCTAGAGCCAGTGAGACTGGCATCCCCAATTGGGGTATGTTGTGAGGTTGAAGGTGTGTGGAGGGGAAGGAGATGGGTAAGAGGAAGGTGGGGAAGAGTACCTGGCTATTCAGATATGGTCACCAAATACAGCTAAAGCCATTTCAAGCAATGTTTCGATTCTGAATGGTGGTCTTTCACCAAGGCAATACTGAAAGTATCTACCACTCTGGAACGTGATGCAAATATACTATATATATTATTTTTAATGAATAATTTAATTGCGCCCGCTGGGATTTGAACCCGTTACCTCCGGATTCGTAGCTGAGAATCGTAACCACTTAACCACGGAGGCTGTCAAAATGATTAGTTTCGTAACATTGTCTGCAATGGTTTTACCCATGTTTAGTAACTAGATCTGAATATCCAGACCTTCCTCGTCTCTTCCAGCACTTCCTTCAGACAAACAACATTCCCCAACAAATCGGGGATGCCATAGTCTTACTGGATAATCTTGCAGTAATGAAAGTTTACTAAATCTTTTTTAATAGGTTTAAACATACAGTCTGACATTTAAAAGTAGACAAAAATAGACGGCGCTGAAATCGTTTAAAAGGTTTTAAAATACACAATTAACACCGAGACAGCTCATGGGAAGATTAATGTAAGTTAAAAAAAAAAATAATGATCCAAGTGCATATGTTTTACTTTAACCAAACGGTGTTCAGAAATTAGTGGTACTTTCCGAAAGGAGATGATTCTACATCATATTCTAAGGTCATTTTATGTTTAAACATTTTTCATTATTTGACGCTTTGTGAGGAAGATAATTACATGGACATGCGATTTTTTGTGTAATCCGAAATTTTATGTATCGACGTAACCATGTATGTATGTTGGATAAATAAAAAAAAATGAAATGGACTGATCAAAATTATAAATAAATATAATTACAGAAAAAAATAATTATGTTTTGTCTTGTTTCTGTAAAACGAACTGTCAAGTGCGAAATGTGAATACATTTTAATGTGAAGAACACATTTCAATTTTTAGTGAGTAGATTGGTGTTGCCATAGTAATGACATTTTGTAGTGCCAAAATAATAAATATCGACATTTAAATGCCAAGCTATAAGGGTGTGTTTAAGCATGTGAAATAATTTTTATATAGGTAAAAGAAACACAAAAGTTAGATTTGATGGAACGCCTGCCTAATTTTACATTTTAGCTCTTATTTTTCAAGTCAGTTTCAAACATCATGTGCTTTAATGTGTGATAAATTTTTTACGTGTGTAATTTCTGTAGGTGTAATTCTCTCACCATGCGTAATTATGTACATGTGCAATTTCGTCCGTGTGTAATTCTGACAGTACATGAAATTCAAAACCGTGTACTTTTGTCTCAACACCTGCCCATTCTCCTAATTCGGGAGTCGTCTCTGATCACACACGTGCGTGACAGCCGCTTTTAAAGGGTTAAAAATCTTTAAAATGATTTTTTTTATTTTTTCAGGTCGCCCCCCGAAAAATTCCGCCCCCTCCACCCCGCCGGCCACCTCCTCGGCCCCCGCCCCGCCCCCCGCGCCCCCACTCAAGAAGAAGCTGCACTCCCTGCAGCGACATCTCATCGAGTTCACCTGCTCCGACGGACGCCAGCCCATGCTGCTCTTCATGGAGAAGCCGTCCAAGAAGCTCTACCCCGATTATTACACGGTCATCGATAGACCCATTGATATGCTTACCATTGAATCGAACATCAAGGTAAATTGTGATTTTATAGCGTAGAGCTTATATTATGACTTATGAGGAATGTGAACAATAATAAGATGCATATAGTAGGACCTCATTAATTGGAAATCCACGGAATATCGAATACCAATTTTCAAAATAACGAATTACCACGTGATTCGATATTTTGAGAAAAATAAATAATTTCACCAAATAGTCCAGTTCCGGGCCCCCCCTTCAAATTCAGGTAGATATTCGAAATAAAGTCGTGATAATACAACGTTAATCCCGTGTAAATCCAATTTTCACGCCCGATTACCGATGCGGCCTGCTCTTCTAATTCAGATACTGGAAGTAAATTTCTTAAAATATGGCACGATTTACATGTAAATCGAATTTTCGCAGCCAATAACCATCACGGCAGGGCCTTCTAAATCAAATATTTTAAGTGAATTCGTAAAAATACTAAATACTTTCGTGTAATTCGACTTTTCGCCGCCAATAACCATCCCGTATTCAGATATTTTAAGTAAATTCGTCAAAATACGACATGTTTCCATCTACATCCAATTATCCTGGCTGATAAACGTCGCGGCCGGGCCTTCAGATTCAGATAGTCGATGTAAATTCAAAAAAATGTCATTTCCGTCTAAATCAAAATTACGCAGCCGAATCTTCCAATTCAGATAAAATAAGTAAATTCATAAAAATATGGCAGATTAATCAAAAAATTGAGGCCGATTGCTCGTACGACTGGCATGTCTTATTCAGAATTAAGAAATAACAATTCAAATTAGGACTGTATAACCACACAAATCGAATTCTAATTTACAAAATTCTAAGCATTAATGTACAAATTAATTTTATTTGATTAACTTGTGTTATTTCGCAAATTATTCATTTAAAATAATATATGTATAGCAGATTTGCAACACGTTCCATAGAGGTAGACACTTTCAGTATCACCCTGGTGAAAGACCACCATTCAGAATCGAAACGTTGCTTGAAATGAGTAGCCGTATTTGGTGATCGAATCTTCCCCATCTCCCCCCCTCCTCAATACCTTCAGCTTCACAACATACCCCAATTGGGGATGCTATAGTCTCACTGACTCCAGACGGTTGGGAGCACCTAGGACTCCTGTGCGATACCACATAATTTTGTTTTTAATTCCCACTTGAGGTCTGTGCTTTAAAGAAACCAATCTTTCCATAAAGAGGGGAAATCTTTAAATAATTGCCTTAACCTTTGGAATGCCAATCACCCACGATCTAATACTTTCGTAGTACGCCGAGGGTAAATTTGCGCTCAGCCCACGTATTTATTTATTCATCAATATCCATTTTCTCCCCTTCAAAGTAACCCCCCTCAGATATAATGCACTTATGCCAGCGCTTCTTCCAATCCTCGAAGCACTTCTGGAATGCGCTTTTCGGTATGGCCATCAGCTCGTTCTTCGATTCTGACTTTATCTCATCAATTGTGGCAAAACACTTTCCTTTCATTGGTCTCTTCAGTTTCGGGAATAGGAAAAAGTCGCAGGGAGCCAAATCTGGTGAATATGGTGGTTGGGGCATGATTACGGTGTTGTTTTTGGCCAAATAATCACAAACAAGCATTGATGTGTGTGAGCTGGTGCGTTATCGTGATGCAAAATCCATGATTTGTTTTTCCACAATTCCGATCGTTTGAGCCGTATTGCTTCACGCGAATGTTGCATAACTTCCTTGCATAACTTCCTTTGTAGTAACTCATGATGCACCACGCCATTGTAATCGAAGAAAACAGTGAGCAAAACCTTTACATTTTGAACTTGGCGTGCTTTTTTCGGTCTTGGTTCTTCTGGCCGCTTCCATTGGGATGATTGGGCCTTGGTTTCGACGTCATAACCATATACCCAGGTTTCATCACCAGTTACACAACCCTTTTGAGCAAATCTGGATCGTCATTGACGTCATTCAACAACTCCTGAGCGATACTAATGCGACGTTGCTTTTGCTCAAAATTTAGCAATTTCGGAACAAACTTCGCTGCCACACGTTTCATGCCCAAAACATCCGAGAAAATTGCATGGCATGAGCCGATTGATATGCTAACATCCTCTGCAACTTCCCTAATAGTGATTCGATGAATTTCCAAAACCATTTTCTTCACTGTTTCGATATTTTATTCGTTTGTTGACGTGGTTGCAACTCCAGGACGCTCATCATCATTAACATCTTCTCGGCCTTCTGTAAAGCTTTTGTACCACTTATAAACACTTTTTGAGACAAAGTAGACTCGCCGAATGCCACAGTCAACATTTTAAGTGCGTTGGAGCACTTTATTCCATTTTAACTAAAAATTTAACTCATATTCTTTGATCCATTTTTTTCAAAAGTAAAAAATCGAAGAACACACAAAAACGTGACTAACCTTTCCAGTTGTCGAAAACAAACCACTAATCCAAAATGACCGATAATGCTAACATATGATAAACATATGTGTACCAACATAACAAAAAAAAAAATCGATAATCGAATGTACACAGCCCGCGAAAATTCTAAATTCACCTTTTCTTTTGAACAAACCTCGTATCTATCATAAACAGTTTCCCCAGAATACGTACTTATATTCGGAGAACCGATTTTTAGACATTACCAATCGGATACACCGACATTCAACGGATACAATTTTGGCATATCCGATGAGTAATTTCAGAGCATAAAATTTAAAGGTTTATTGAACAGTCAATTTCAATTATGTCCACCATTCCCTTTTACTAATAAACTAACAAAGCCACTGTTTATGTTGGATAACTTATTTTCCTATACATTTCCGAGATTAAGCTTGCAAAGTATTGATATCTCATTACCCGACCCGTATCGAGCCAATGTTTTCAATATTGTATTATTATTATTTACAGAATGAGCGCTACACATCTCTGGAACAAATAGTTAACGACTTCCGTCTAATGTTCTCCAACTGCCGCCAGTACAACGAAGAAGGCTCCATGATATACGAAGACGCCAATCTGCTGGAAAAAGCCTTAACGGAGAAACTCCGAGAATTAAACAGCTCGTCGTTAGAGCGAAAGGCACCGATAAAGGTAGTCAAGAACAAGGCGAAAGTGTTGTCCCCGTTCGAGCAGAAATTACGGACGCTATACGACGCAATCAGAGATTACCGGGAGCCGAAGGGTAACCGTCAGCTGGCGCTCATCTTTATGAAGTTGCCGAACAAATCGGAATATCCCGATTATTACGAACTGATAAAAAATCCAATTGATATGGAGAAAATCGCGCAGAAGTTGAAGATAAATACGTATGCTTCCGTGACGGAATTGGCATCCGATTTTGTTCTGATGTTTGATAACGCGTGCAAGTATAATGAGCCGGATTCCCTGATCTACAAGGATGCCCTGGTCCTGCAGAGGATTTGTCTTCAGACCAAGCAAATGCTGAGGTAAGTTTGCGCTTTATCGAATTATGTACTAGTTTTACTATAATGCTTTGCCCAAGATTTGAATTGATAAATACAAAACGATGAATATAGCATTTGGAGAATAGAAGTTGACCACCACCTTGAGAAAGTTCGTGCCTGGTGAAGGGCCAACCTGGTCAGCTTCAACGTCTCAACAACCCAAGCGTATCTGATCTCGGCTAAAAAGGTGATCAATGACTGTTTGGTTGACGGGAGCACCCTCCCCAATAAAGACTCCATTGAAATACTTGGAGTATATATTTCAGACCATCTCGTGTATCGGGGATCTATAGAAGCCTGAGTAAATCTGGCTTCCAAGAAACTGGGCGTCTTGTACATATAGGCATAGCAGATTCTTCAATAGTGACCAACTGCTAACCCTATATAAATCTCAAGTACGTCTAACAGTTGAATTTGGAAGCCACCTCTGAAATAGTTCCCAAATATTCGATAAACCTGCTTGATCTGTGCAAAGGATGGCAGTTCGTCTGATTGGCAATCCGTTGTTAACAGACCGAGTGCCATCACCTCTAATGCACAGAACGAATGTAGGTATGCTGAGTCTGTTCCGCAAATATTTCAATGGAGCCTGCTCGAAGGAGCTAGCAGCGTTGATCCCCTCCATGCCGGTACACGTGCGTGAAACATGACGGACACGAGTGAAACACATGTTCACAATTGATGTTGGTTTCATGTGACCGGGTCATTTGTCGGCTTATATGTGGAACCAGTTATCAGCATCTGTCTTTCTTCCTATTTATTAATCCAGGCCCCTTCAAGCCCACATTAATAAATCCCTTCCTCCCTTGAGGTGATTTTTCACAAAAACGGCACTATACAAATCATTCAAATATAATTAACGTTGCCCAGCTGGGT
Source organism: Halesus radiatus (assembly GCA_022606495.2). Classification (NCBI taxonomy): domain Eukaryota; kingdom Metazoa; phylum Arthropoda; class Insecta; order Trichoptera; family Limnephilidae; genus Halesus; species Halesus radiatus. The sequence goes on from JAHDVE020006250.1 coordinate 59,849, forward strand.
AGCGGTGATATAGTTCGCCGAGTCCTTGTACGGAGCACAAACATGGGCACTCTTGTGAGGTGTCACATAATAATTATTTTGAATAATAAATCTTTCTTACTTTTTAGTATCTAAAATATCTTTCAAATCTCCATAGCTCACGCAACCTGAAAATATCTGCATTGATCTAAAAATACCCAAAAATGACAGTGTAAATGTGCTAAAACTAAATGATTAATGAATTTTACCTACCAATAAATTCGGTTTCCATCGGTGCCTGGAATCCATTATGAGAGAGAACCTACTCTTTCGTTTTCCCCACTTATTCCCTATATTCAACACTTTTGCCTTGTATTTTAACCACATTTTAATAAACGATAAATTACTTTTTGGTAGTTTGTCTAACGGGAGCTTGATATTCAAAACCTTCTACTAAATTTACAATTAAGGTTAAGTTACAAAATTTATAAATCTATATAAAATAAAAACATACGTAACAAACTTAAAACATAAATATTTCGTAAGAATATTACTCAAAAATATGGAATATTGTGCCTTTGTTCGTATAAACTTTTATGAGCTAATAATTTAACCAATTTTTCAGGGAAGACGATGAATCGGTTCCGGATGTTTCTGCCGCTGTCCAAGAGATTCTCCTGACACTCTTCACCACGGTTTACAACCATCAGGACGAAGAAGGAAGGTGGGTAACAAAAAATACAAATGTTCAATATAATTTTACATTTGTACAAAACTAAATGCATTAATTAAAAAATATTGTTATTTCTTTTCCAGGTGCTTTTCCGACAGTCTTGCCGAACTTCCCGAACACGATGAGGTGAACGGAGTGCGGACAAGAGGAGTGTCTCTAGATCTCATCAAACGCAGGCTTGACAAAGGGCTGTACAAACGTCTGGACCACTTTCAGGAGGACATGTTCGGCGTATTTGAACGGTAATTTTTTGTATAAATTTTGGACACAATTTGGTGTATTAGTCGGTGGCAGATTATTCCACACCTTTGGGGCACTACTGGAGTTAAAAATACCGACTAAAAGAAGCAAATTGTTTTTTTTTCAAAACTAAAATAATTCTAGTGGTTTTATGGTTGTGATGCATGGTACCTAACCGAGAATTAAGAAACCAAATTAGCCATCTTTGAATTTAAAATACTTTGAATCTCTATAAGGGATATCTATCCCTCACACAGAACATAGATAGGAGGCGCCAGTTACTCCAATGGTTGGCTCCATGTCCGGGCTCATTCTGGGGATCACCAAATATCGATCCCTTTGCAAGAGGGAATGATCTCGACTTTTCATCATTTTGCCAACTGCTACGATAAGGTATCCCGGGGCGGGAAGAGGTGGAAGTCCAAGGGGTAGGGAGGTCAAAGGCAGTAGGTCCAGGGAGAAGAGGCGGAGTCAGGTTGAGCAAAAGTCGGAGGCTGTGGCGAGTGATGAAGTGAAATTGGCTTTGTATGTACTGTGCACCTGTATTTATACCCCCAGGCAGTTAGCCCGTCGTAGCATGGCTCGGCTCGTCGAAAAAACATGGGGTCCTAGGTCCGGTAACAATTAGGGAATTCTTATATCTATATATATATCATTACCTTATTACTAATTATACTATGGGGAGTCCAGCCCATCTTTCTGTACTATTTATTGTTTCATATCTTTGACCGTAATCTTAATATTGCACAAATTAACGTCAGTCGTGATCGGGGAGTGGACTGTGGGAGGAACGCCGGAACAATGAAAGATGATCTCTCCTAAATCGCCTCCTAGATTCTTCACTCGACAATCTTTATGTATGCTAGAAAATGAATCATACAGAATTGAAATGTACCATGAACTCGAGAATCTAATGAAACCATTCTAAGATTCTGTAGATCCAAAAGGCTGTTATGGGCTGGGCATGTGAAAAAAATACCAGATAATAGGACACCAAAAGTCATGACCAAAGTGAAAGCGGCTCAGAGGCAAATCAAGGAATAGGTAGACTTACTATGTAGAAAAATAGAGCAGGGTGGGAATACCTGAGGACTAGAAAAAAATATAGTGCGGAGAAACCCACTTTGAAGTTTGATATATTTATATAGTTTTAAAGATTTTCACGGCTAAAAGTATTTGAGGATTGATTTTTGGAGTAATAAGTCTCGTTGCGCCTCCTACTCCTTCTTGAGCTAGCGTTTCGGATAGCCTCACAGTGTCCATCACCAGGGTAGATGTGTAGAGAATCTTCACATCTTTTCTGATGAATGACACTGCAAGACTGTCCAAAGCGTTGGATAAATGAGGAGGAAGCGTGACACCGGTTATTCCCCAAAAATCAATAATCACTTTATAGTTGTTGTTAGAGGCTAGATGTCTATCATTCTGAGTGTTTGTTCTGTACCAATGTCTATTACAAAGCCATTTCACCCTCCAGAGCGCGCAACCTAACCCGTACTGACAGCCAAGTGTTTGAGGACTCGGTAGAGATGCAGACCTTCTACATCAGTTGCCGGGATCAGCTGTGCAAGGACGGGGCGGTGCTGCAGTCTCCGGCCCTGAGGCTCACCAAGGAGGATCTGGTGGCCTCCATCGAGCTGGTCAAGCAATGCAACATGCTCGAGGAGCACATTGACGAGGATAACGAGACCAGGTATGTCACTGTTTGACTTGTCAACTTTCTTTCATTCTGTAGTGTGAATTGATTGATGAATTGATTGTTTCTTTTTCTTCTTCACCTTCTGTATTTGCTCTAAAATAAATTTTGGATTCTTTGCTCTCACCCCTCTTTGCTTTTTTTGTAATTTTTTTGGACCAATGCAACCGGAGAAAATGCGATACCTAACCTACCCCAAGTCTGTATCTGGTCCATGAAGTTGATAATTTTTTTGTTGAAACAAGGGTAAATTCAGAAAATTCCATTAATGGAGTACTAAACGCGGTTAGCATTAACAAATTTTTTTCCAAAAAAGTGAAGCTAGCAGTCCACAATGGAGTGCTGATACCAACCCTGATGTATGGAAGTGAGACATGAAACTGGGAGAGGAAGGATGAAAGTAGACTGAATGCTCTAGAAATTAGTATCCTAGGTGTATGTGTAGTAAACCTATTTCTGACCATGTGAAAAATTTTGAGTTTCATAAAGAATGCAAAGCTGATGCGAGCGTAATGAGTAAGATTAAGAAAGGGACGCTTAGATGATCTGGGCATCTAATGTGACATGGCACGATCAAGTGAACCAAATACTCGAGTCGAGCCATGTCAAGAGTCAGAATAACAGGAGAGTATGTATGAGACGATGTATGAATGTGAATGAAGCAAGGAGTGTATGGCAAGACCGAGTTGTTTGGTGGTCCGTTCTCTCTGCCTACCCCTGCAGTAAAAACGGCATGATGGTTAGTTAGTAAGTCTTCAAGGGACCGAAAAACCAAGTTTCTTAAGCATGAAAACTTCTTAAGTTGGAATTTCTTAAGCGAGTTTCACTGTATGTGGGTTTTACCGTATTTCAATTATTTTGGACCCATAGATCGAGTAAATAGGAAACAAAACTTAGCCCAGTTCTATTTTCTATGTCATTTCTATCTCTCATTCTTATTTTCTTCCTTCCCTCTCAGTCAAATCCTGTCAATAAAGCGATGTATGAAAACAACACAGTACATACAATTTCTTCTTCTTCCCCAGGTCGAGCTATGAGGATAGCGCTATCCCCACTGGTGGGCAGCCCATAGCCGAGCCGCAGTATGCCAAGGGCGAATACGTGTATATCCAGGGCAAGAAGGGAGCCCGTCCTGAGCCCTCCATCCTTCTGGTGGAACGTGTATGGAATACAGCTGACGATGTGCCCATGGTGTATGGAAACTGCTTCTTCAGGTATGACTTCTTTTCATATCCAGATTTAAGGAAATGTCTTCTTACCCATTTCCAGGTGTTTTGTAATATTGTTTTCCTCTTCCAACTGTGAGAACACATCTTTTCCCCATGTCTAGCTGTTTGAACAAATCCATCTATAGGTCATCTCGCTTTGCCCAATTCAGCTCTAAGAATCAAGGATAACCAAATATAAAATTTATCTTAATTGCAGACCTCACGAGACCTTCCACGTCACAACGCGCAAGTTCCTGGAGCAGGAGGTGTTCAAGACGGACTCACACATCTCCATGCCGCTGGACCAAGTAGTCGGCAAGTGCTGCGTAATGAGTGTCAAGGACTACTTCAAGCTGAAGCCGGAAGGTACGTGTTTCTGCTACTCTTGGTACATCAGTCACTTTCCCATCCAAACTGAATGATATATTTTTTAAGGTTTAGTGCAATGCAGTGCATGTTCTAAGAAACATTGGATTGAAATAGGCAATATTGTTATTAAATAACTCAGGATAAAATGTTTTATGCCTCCTTAAATTATTCTATTGTACCCATCCAACTTGATATGTAGTAGGACCCGCAATTAGATGCACACTATTTATACTGCAGGACTGTCTCAAAGTATCATTCTAATCCAACTATCTTTGTAGGTTTCGTTGACAAAGACATCTACGTCCTCGAGTCTCGCTACTCGACAAAATCCCGCTCGTTCAAGAAGATCAAGGTGTGGCCGGCGCCCGAACATCCCGTCCGCCTGTTCCCCCGAACTTCACCACTAGAGCCGCGCCGCGTCATGTCCGTATTCCGCCAGCGCGTGGAGAAGCACAAGGACGAACTTGCCGAATTAGACGTCCAAGAGAACGTCACGGAGAAGGAGCGACCGGTGAGTTTATGCGCTTTGAATTAATTGAAGAATCGCTCTATTTGTTAATTTGTATTAATCGATGTCTCTTCATTTCGAAATAATGTTTTTATTTTTATTTATTGTTGTGTTTCTTTTAATAGATTGTTCTGATATGTAATTGCAAACTCTTGGGTTCGGGGACGTGGCATGTATAGAAATATTTAATGTCCAATAATATTAATATTTCTTGAAATATTTGTATTTAAAAAATATATCTCTAACCACCAATAGGAAACCAGAAAGGCATGCGTCACAAGTTTGACATTGAAATTTAAGATCCCAACCTTGTGTGAAACTTCGCCGCAGCGCTGTATACAAAGCCATTGTTGAGCGTGAACTTTATAATAAAACTACTCTTGTAATATGAATGCATCATACATCACAAAACCCACACGTCTCCATACAATAACGGCTTGGAGAAATTGAATCATTTGTTAATTTTTTGAAAACACTCCCGAAACGATCTGTGAATTATATATTTTGTTAAGTATTCATATAGCTGAATAAATTGTCAATAATAAAGTCCAGTATAGTTTCTATCTAAAATATCTTTAACTGTCTCAATTTTGTGTTTAAAAAATGATCTGGATAAAGTTAGCCACTCTGTCGATGCAAACATGCTGGGAGACAAATTTGCTCGTTGTAGACCAACAAAAGGTAACAAGCAATGCTTCTTGCGATGTTTTGACTATGAGATAATACACTTTCTTTTTGATAAATGTTTTCATGAACCAATTCATTTTGGTTCAGGTGTCATTTTTTAGATCCATATGCCCTGTCTAGATATTGTTGATCGATGATTATAAGGGATTACAAGTACATAATGATAACTTATATTGTGATTTATATGATGAATTCATAAAATATGCAGATATTATTTATTTATTTATTTAATACATTTGATACAAAAACATAATTATATAGAAATTAGCCAATAATATAGATATTCTTAAATTATACATACTTCGAGGATAACCTGCAATACAGGTGTGAATACATTATGGCTAATTATGCCGTGGTATGTTGTGCAATCTTATTGTTTATTACATAAAAATTTATTTATTTAACGTGATCGATATAAATATACCATAAACAATAATTACATGTCACGGTTAACTACAAGCATAAGAATATAGCAGAAATAATTTCAAAAGACAACTATTAAATGTGGCGTTGGGTCGTACAATGACATCAGAGTACTCTCTGATGTCATAAAGAATGAAAGTTCATGAAGGATATAAAAGTAAAAGATACGCGTACATATAAAACATATAGTAAACATAGGTTAAATTAATATTGATTGAAAATATATGATAGTATAGCCTCCTTGTACTTACCTTCCGTGCAGTTAAATAGATCCGCTACATCTGCGTATCTATTACTAACTTCATGTGATCTAGGTACAAGCGAGTGTTTGTAATGCTCAGTCCTGGTGTTGTTACATTTAATCAGGATTTTGAAACGAGTAGCTCTCGTAGGTATATGAAATTGAATGAGGCTAATTAAATCAGGGCTGTCTATACTTCCATTTACAATTTTGAACATAAATAACAAGTCGAAAATATTCTTCGATCTGAGAGATATGGTAAATTTTAAACAGGATTTTGAAACGAGTAGCTCTTGTAGGCATACGAAATTGAATGAATATTGTTAGTTGGTATACAATATCAATTTATAAGTTGTTTCAATATAAAAATGGTAAAGGTAATACACTAAAATTTAGAAACAAAAGAAATGGAAAAAAGAGGAAAGAAAATATGTAATGACGGAGAGAAAAGTATTCATAATAAATTATCAGATTACATTTTTTAACAAATTTTCTGAATTTGTCCTGCCTCTATTAGCCATTTAGCTATTTTGTGACCGAAGGAAACAAAAATAATACAATACTACCAATATAATACCAAAAATGGGTGTATATAATGCAAGCGTAGTTTACTGTACTATGTTTATATTTTTTGTGTTTGGATTATTAAATTTTTTTTGTAAACTCCACTAAATAAAGGTTTACCCTGAAAGGCACGCTCCTGTTCTTCTAATTTATTTATTTTTTGATGTCGAAAAGAAATAACATGTAATTTTTTAAATAAGCTGTTTGTTAACTTTTTTCTGATTGGTGTTGTTCATTTTTCAATCTTGTCGGATGAATTCAATGACAGACGGTAAGTGTGTGGGTAAAAAGTAGATGTATATTATAAATGTAGGGTTTGTTTTTAAATGTAAACCTGGCTTATTATGCTTAGTTACTGTTATTGAAAGTGGCTTTTATTGTTGTACAGTAAATCCCCGTTGATTCATACCCTGATAATTTGAAAAAACGCATACTTCTAAATTTTACGGAAAAAGTGTCCCCTGAATTTTATTTTTCATTTGAAATTTGTAATTATGAATTAATTTTGGTCAGTGTAATTCGAAAAACTTCAATTTATCCAAAAAATGTGTCATAAAAATTCATAACTTGACTTGCCGGCCTTGGAGTTAAAACGTTATAAAAATTCGATATGGGCGGTTATTCGTCTTCCTAATTCATATTATCTTTTAATATTTCTGACTCTGACATGCCGGCCGTGCCGGTTGTCATCCTTGATTTTTCTATTAACGCGTGAATAAGTCATATTTTTACAAATTTACTTAAAATAAACAATTTTTAAGGCCGCGGCGGTAATCGGTTGGGAAATTTCGATTTACATGGAAGTATGACATAATTTTACCAATTTATTTTGGATAACTGAATTTTAAGGGCCTGCCGCGATGATTTTGGATGCGAAATTTCGATTTGCACGGAAATATGATGTATTTTTTTACGAATTTACTTTGAATAACTGAATTTGCGAATATTTGATTTACTCAGAAATTTATCGTATTTTTACGAATTTACTTTGAGTGTCTGAATTTGAAGGGCCGACCGAAGTGGTAATCGGCCATGAAAATCGGAATTACACTGGAATAAATCGTATTTTTACAAATATATTTCAAATACATACCCGAATTTGAAGGGCGACCCCAGAACTCAATTATTTTTACATCCTAAAATTTCGAATTACGTGGGAATTAATTAATTCCACATTTGGTTTTCGATGTCCCGTGGATTTCGAATTAACGGGGTTCTACTGTACACGCAAATGAAAACATATGTATCTGTTTTTTTTGTCTTTCCTGGTTTTCAAAAGTTGATTTTGTAAACTTACTCCTTATGCTATTGATACACAATTTTAATAACTAAAAATAGTACATTTGCCCGTCATACTAGAGAAGGCGCACTCAATTTTGCCCTCCATTGCTTGAATTAGCTTTAGCTATATTTATTACCTAGATCTGAATAGGCAACTACATCATATCTTTCCTTACATTTTTTTCTCCCTCTAGTGATTTGAATTTCTTTTGAATCCATTGTAATTACATCCGACTGTCTTCACTGCAAACCCATCACCGCTTAAATGTAAAGCCCTTTTTTAATTCAATTTTTGGAATAACTTATTAAAGCTAATGTATTTTTAATCATTGAAGATAATATTAACAACTCTAGAATGAAACACTAAACCGAAAAGACACAGAAAAGAAAAAGGTAACGGTAGCAGCTGGGACTCGAACCCAGGACCTCATGGTCTATCCGGAACCTTATAAGTTATTCCAAAAATTGAATATTAATCCTAGACTTGTAGTAAAGTCAACATATGTCCCATATAAATAAACATCGGATAGCTGTGTCCGAGATTGCAATTAAATTCGGGTAAAATCTTGTAGTTAGATAAAAAGGTAGCAGCCAAAGATATATGGGAATTAATTAATTGAAGATGATATTGACAGTTCTTAGAAATCGAGGTATGATATTAATAAGGATGACGGGACGGATTGTGGTAGCCGTAGCTCAGTGGATTAGAGCACAAGGTCCCGAATAGACCATGCAGTTCTGGATTCGAGTCCCAGCTGCTACCGTTACCGTTTTCATTTTTTAATGTTGGCAATTGTCCTATCACTCATTTCCTTTTTCAGTATTTTTACCTTATTCCTTTGACATTACATAGTCCAGTCCCTTTAATAAAGTTCACCAGGGATGTCATCGGGTGTTTAACCATGTTTCCTGGTTGCACGCAATGTTAAATTCCCCAGGTATTTGAGCCTTCTTCCCATCAAGGCGAGACATTGGCACCATGGATTAATATATGCTTCTTCATTCTCTTTACATTCCTACTGCTGTTTGTATTTTCCGCTCCCAACAGCTGAATACATCTCCTGATATGACAGTGTCATGGTAATAGCCCCGCTAACTCCCTCAGTGAGTTTCTATCCGTGTCATATATGAATGAGTGTTTCATATTTCCTACAGCTATTAGTGGAGACGTGATAATTTGGCTTTTTATTTTTGACCTAACCGGTTTCAGCCTATCACGGCCATCTTTAGACTATTTATTTATAGGCTGAAATTGTGGGAATACACCGAAAAGTGGCCAAGTCTAGATCGCTGTCCACTGAAGTCCTTTGCATAGACGCAAACTCACAGCATCACAAGTCAGAATTTTTTTTGCATATAAATAAATATACTTAAATATACAAAAAAAAAATACTTAATAAGAATTGCTTTGTAAACACTTTTTTAATACATAAATATCAACTTGTTTCAAAAGTGAAGCTTTGCTCATCAGGACATACAGAATACATTTATTAATTTATTTGTATTCTGTCCGTCCTGATCAGGAAAGCTTCGCTTTCGAAACATGTTGATATTTATATGTTAAAAAAGTGGTGTTTACAAAGTAATTTTTTTTTTAATAATGACGCCATAAATTGAAAACAACCTTTTGAAGAAAAATATACTTTAATTTAAAAATTTCCTAACTTACGAAACGAAATGAGTATACAAAAAACAAGGAATTTGACTTGGCCTCTTTTCGTTGTATGCTCACGATATATTCTAAATATTTCTCTGTCTATGGTTTTGACAAGCTTGAATAGCCATAAAATAGAATGCAGCTAACTTTATGTCGAAAATGCTGCATACATGCTATTATTTATTTTTTTTAAAACTACTTAACACCACTTTTATTGCAAAATATTACCATTTTTGCTGAAAAATTTAAGAAATTAAAACAAAAAATATCCACTACTTTTTATGCAAAACAACAAAGGAAACTTAACACCACTTTTATTGCAAAATACAACCGTTTTTGCTGAAAAATCACCCTATTTTCTCAAAAATAACCCAATTTTCTCAAAAATAACCCCATTCCTCAAAATAACCCTATTTTCTCAAAAATAACCCCATTTTTTCACAAATTACCCCATATCTCAAAAATAACCCCGTTTTCTCAAAAATAACACCATTTTTTCAGGCCTCTAGCTATTAGTCGATCTTTTCCACTCCCGGCAGCTTGCTGCGAGTGTCAGGTGTATGTGATGTGGCAGTGTCCTGTTAATAGTCCAACTAACTCATTGCGTTTCTATCAATATTGAGCAGTTGTCTGGTTCGTTTGGGGTTTTTTGGATTTATCCCCTTATTCTATTAACTGATGGATTCTTCCTTTCCCCCATTCAGAACGTGGTGATCTTCAACCCGATGGGTGGTGACGACGAGAACACGTACTATGAGCAGTACAATACGGTGTGTTCGGGCGTCATCAAGACAGGGGACTATGTGTACGTGGTTACAGACGGGGGCAAGCAGATGATAGCCCAGGTGGACTCCATCTGGGAGACTAAGGAGTAAGTTAAAATATCACTTCTTTATTCATTCATCGTTTTTTTTAGAATCGAACCTCTCAGGTTGACTGACTTTTGCATAGCACTGTCAAATTTGTGTAATTAAAATTCCACAACTTCATCACGCTTCAAACATGACATTTAATATTTGATCATATCTTATTGTTTAAAATTATGAATAATGGTCTGGACTCGCCAGAGCTCATCAATTTTATAAAAATCTACATACTGTCAAGACCAACCCGACAAACTGATTTTTTCATTTACCCTCATTCAGGACCAACCTTAGAATAAATTCTACAATTCCTTGTATTTGTGCGCAATATAACACACAATTTAACGTCGACATTCTTCACAATACTCATTCAAAATATCAAATCGTACAACCACAAATTGATGCCTGAGTACAAAATGTATCGAGAGCATCTCCTACTCCGATCCCATCTTCCTCTTTACCTTCCTTCTTGTTTTGTTTTTTCTGTATCGTTAGTTTTGTAAATAAATCACCTGTATTTTAATTAACCAAGAAACTTTTATTTAACTTCCTATATTTGTATTAAAATCTCTTTGTTGCTTACAAAAATAAATTTTATCAATTTTCAAAAAATTCATAATCTGATTTATGCTGTACTGTATTTTAAAATTTTCTTCTTCACACATTGTCATCATAATGGTGCTACATCCCGTGGCGGTATTTGGCCTCATTAAAAAATGCTTTTCACTAGCTGCTATCCCTCGCCTCAGTCCATTCTCCTCCAGTCCTTCCGTCCTGCTCCAATCCTCTTCCACCCAGTCTAGCCACCTCTTCCTCGGTCTGCCTCCGGTTTGCTTCCACTGGGGCACCGACAAAGACATAATTTTTGATATTCCGTCATCTGGCATTCTTTCGATATGTCCAGTCCATCGCAGTCTTTGTGACCTACAGAATCTTATGACAGTATCATGATGCTCTTTAAGATTTTCTAGTTCATGATTCATCTTTATCCTGTAATATACATTTTCTGGTGTTTGTGGTCGAAAGATTTTTCATGGAATGTTATGCTCAAAGACTGCTTATTTGTTTTCTCAATTTTTCATATATATTTGTACCTACATACTAAACTTTGCATGTTATTATTTTTCAGCGGTAAATGCTATTTCCGTGGTCCCTGGCTTATTCAGCCTTCTGAAGTAATCGGAACCATAAACAAGGTTCGTCTCAATCCAAATTTAAGTGTTCGGCATTCTTAATAACCTTGAATAATACAATAGAACCCCGTTAATTCGAAATCCACGAGACATCGAAATCCAAATTTCGAATTAAAGAATTCCCACATAATTCGAAATTTTCAAAATAAAAAAAATGACGAAAAAGTCGTGTTCCGCGGTCGCCCCTTTAAATTCAGATTTGTATTTGAATTAAATTCGTAATAATATAACTTTTTCTTTAAATACATATATTCGAAGTAAATTCATAAAAATACGATGTATTATTTGAAAACTCAAAGCTGATCATAAGGCTTTTGGTTTCAGAATTACAAAGTAATAATATGTAATAGGACGACGTATAACCGCGTAAATTGATTTTTTATCGTGTTTTATCTTCATGGCACGTCAGATTCAGATTTGTCATATTCTATGACATTTTCGTACAAATAGAATTTTTTCAAATTACACGGACAATTCAATTTCATGTGCCAACCAAAATAAATTTCGAATTACAACTTAACAGATTCCGATTTAAAAAATCATCTTGTATGAAAAAAAATCTGAGGACATTTTTTCAGCAAAATTTCAAATGACTTGCTTTTTCGAATTATCAGGGTTCGAATTGACAGGGTTCTACTGTATGTATATATTATTTTTAAATTTAATATAATTTATTCATTTGCTCAATGTTTTGTTGATTACTTTTTAATAGATAAGAAGCTAGAATAACATAGAATTGTTGCAATATTGCTTTGGTTTGCAGGTGTTCTTCAAGCAAGAGATTTTACTAACAGCCGTTCACGACTCTAGTCCCCTGGTAGGAATTGTAGGAAAATGTGCAGTGCTATACTACGATGAATATCTCAAGTGTAAGTCTATTTTTCATTATATCGTGATGCCCCATCAATTAAATCTATAATCGATGTTACTTAGTTATTTTTGGTGTGAGTTTATTTAATTTATGGTCTTTTTACGGGCAGGTCGCCCCACGGAGATACCAGAATCTGATGTGTTTGTGTGCGAGGCCTTGTACGATGAATCCAACCGCACTTCCCGCAAACTGAAGACGGGCTTGCGCAAGTACGAGCACACGGAGGTGGTCACCATCGATGAGGTTGGTTCAACTTCCCCATACATTCTCCGACACATGTTGTCTCATCAACATCAGAGTACCTTACCTAAACGCTAGACGAACTAACCTTCTCCGGTGTCACCTTTCTCGAATAAATTATCTGGAAAACTTCATAGCTTACTTTACTTTGCCAAATGAATATACACTACATATATACTAATGTGGACATTTTTAACACGGCAAATTCAATGTTTAAAACACAACTAATCAATTTTTTCATTTCACAATACATCTTATCGTCTGTTCAATGGGGAATTTGAGTTTATTTTTTTATCAATATTCGCCTCCAAACTTATATACACATATTTTATTTGGAGTTTGTTTTCATAGTTAAATTAATTTTCAAAGTTAGAATTATTTAAACACTGCCAAAACAGTCAGAATCAGAGAGGTATCAGGCGGAGGTGCGCGTGCCATAATAATAATAATAATAGTTGGATGACTTGTATAGCGCCGTTTTTGTGAAAAATCACCTCAAGGGCGCTGTACAAATATTTCTTAACTAATTATGTACAGACAGATACAGAAAACATACTTACCTGGCAGGTCGCTTCAGATGAACACAGTTTTAGAAAAATTTAATTATAGAGATGATAGTTTTACATGGTTATTTGTTTCTCCCTTTCTATTGATGTTACATTTATTAGATGATTGGTGGCACAAGAAGAGTTGGTATTTATTGAATTATTGGTATTAATTTTTAGGACTGGAAAGTATTCATAAAATGAATTTTAGGACTCGAAAATATCTATAAAATTACCTTGAAAAGCGTAAGAATCTTTAATAAATATTAACGTTTTTTATATTTTATTTTACACTTTGGTTGTTTACAGTGTTGCGGGCTGTGGACGCATTTGCGCACCGATGCGTGAATTTTTAATTATATATATATTTTTTTATTTTTTATTTATTTAATGACTTTAGGTAAGTACTAACCGGCCGGCCTAGCTAAGCAATTTACAGGTGAATTTCTTTAATTTATGGATACGATTGTCTGAAAAGATGTGTTTTAAGTTTAGTTCTGAATTCTGTTGAGTCTTTGATAATTCTTAAGTCATGCGGCAGTTCATTCCAGGCTTTAGGTCCTGACACTCCGAAAGCACGATCACCGAACTTAGTATTAGGTGTGCGCTTTGGTTCCTTCAACCTGCCGATAGCTGATGACGCTGCTGACCTAAGGGTGGACTGCCGTGAGTTGGTATTTTCGGGAATACACAGTTCTGATAAGTAAGCCGGAGCCATTCCGTTAAGTGACTTAAATACCATCCAGCAGAGCTTGAACTGGATTCTTTCAGGACATTTGAGCCAGTGGAGATTTGGCCATCATCCGTACTGAACGATACCCGTCAGAAGGACAATTTGTATGTAGATTTTTTTTTCTTCAATAAGGAATTCTAGTACATTTTTTTTATTAATGTTAAACGTCCAACTTAATAAACAGTTTTTAACCTCAAATTTTCATACGGTAAATGATGTTTAACATTTGAATACTGCTAACATTTCGAATTTTTTGAGATCCGTTTTTTTGCACTATTCGATTTTCTATGTTATTTCCTACGTTTTTGTATAATCCTAAATGCAAAATATGCAATACTTTTTTTAGTAATTCAAATTATCTTAAACGTCAAACACTAAAAATTCCCCCCTCCAAAAAATCCTAAGCTCCTAAGATAAGGAGACACAACCTGTCATTCCTTTGCGAAGGGGGAACGACATGGGATTTTTTTTGCACAAAAATCCCTTCAGAATTTCCGAATTTATGCAGAGTCAAGAAGAGGTGTTGTCGGAGCGGGAGTTGCTGGATGTCTGTCAAATAGCCGTTTTCGGGACCTATTTATACCCCCGATCAGGACTACCCTGTGCGCTCAGACTGGGATCTCGCTGTGATATCTGCACTTTTTCATGCCGATCGCGTCGTGAAAAGTCATCCGACAACACCTCTCTATCGCACCCCGTTGCCTCATTCTCTTGTTTATTTAGTCATAACACGCAGTTGGCAGGACACTCCCAGTCAACTGTACAATATATTTCATTTCATGCACAAATTTCATCATTTTAGGCTAGGGGTCGGTCGGTTACGAACATCAGAAACCATTTATTTTTCGCTGGATCCGACCCCATACAAGTATTATTATAACTTATGTTTTGCAAGTGGCCATGTCAAAAACGTTGCGGGAGAGGCGAACACATCCAACACAAAAATAATTATTGTTTAAATGCTTTACTTCTTCACGATCCTAATCGCCTAAGATTTTCTTACATTCTTTATTATTCGTTTCATCAGTACAACTAGTATGGAATTAAACATTTGTCTAAATATCGCTCTCCTGCAAATTTTATAGTTTGGCATTTAGGATAGTTCAGAGTTGAATAGACATTATGTCTGATAATTTTTGGTTTTTCTCTGCCTTCTAAATTGTAAACCATTTTAAATTGTAATGCAACTACATAATTATTATATGTAATAATCATAACCATCTTATAAAATTTAATGGCCCTATGGACTTGAAATGAAATCTTCTTCTATCTATTAAATAAAGAAGAATGTCCCGAGCGGGCAGTGTGTGTTTGTTTTATAGATTTTGTCCACTTGACGTTCAAAATAAGAGGAAAATTACTGAATAGGGGTAGGGTAAGGTTAAAACAACATCATAATTTTACTCCCTAGGCAACGCTGGGTACTTCAGCTAGTATTTCATAAATTTGAACACTTACTGTAATTCGATTAATTAAGAGCATAGGTTCCGAAGGCTGCGATGGGCTGGACATGGAGAAAGAGTTCCAGATGACAGGACACCGGAAACTCTGACCATGTGGGTGCTGCAGTGGATGAACTCAGAAAGAGATGGATGGACTGTGTGGAAGAGAATTGGGACGGGAGCGAAGGCAAATGTTAGGAATCACAGCCAGTGAAAAGCATTTATGGAGGAGTAAAATCCCACCCTGATGATGATTGTCTGTTTATTAATATTGTCTGTGTCTCTTATTCCAGGTGTACTGGTTTCCTCGCCCGCTGGGACCACCCCCGCTGGCCAACATGGCAGAGGTGCAGACCCCACAAGTCATCCGGGCCAGTTCTCAAATTGTAACTTACAAAAATTGATGCTTTTAATTAAAGCGCCCCGGTTAACGGTCCATATAAATTGTCAATGACTTCGTCCAGGCGCGACGAATGAGCTAGACAAATACGAAAAAGTATCACGCAACAGTTGCACACCAATGGAATTATCCGATTATATTATTATTTGACCGCTTAATTATTTATTTGCTATTTGGGAATGTGTGTTGTACGTTGTGTGGACTGCCCGGACGAATATAATTGTTCTTGTTCAATTAGTGTGAATTGTTTCAAATTCTCCTCACATTTGATGACCATTAAATCGTCAGATCATCACCATCTTAACTTTTTGACATTTGAACGGTCCCCGTTAAACATTGATTCTCGGTCGATTACAGCTTTTGAACCAATTGTGATCATCAGCATAATAACATGACCGTTATGCGTGTCAGGCTGATCACAATTTGATTTTAAAAAAAGCTGAAGCAAGCCTAGAATTAAGCGTTTAACGGGGACCGTTCAAATGTTAAAAATTGTACCGATCGTTCATTTGATGCTCATCAAATGTGATGGGGGTTTGAAATACCCAACATTTGTCCCAACATTTGTCTCAGAGTGCCGATCTATCTGCGTACCTAGACTGTAAAACACCTGTCGGCGCCAATCTGTCACGGATAACTTTGATGTACCTATTATACAAGACAATGACTTAGGAAATGCTGAAAAATTCCATCAAAGAAACCTTTTGTCATCAAAGTAAATTCTCTTTTGAGTTATTATTCTTAAAGATTTTTTTTGCTGCTGCCGCCTGTCGTATAATCAGTAAATTCATTAATTTTTTCTTCAGCAGAACTTCTACTGCTCGGAAACCCTCAAGCCCGAGGACATGGAAATCCTACTGGAGAGCTCGTTGGATGAATCCTCCATGGCGTCCCCGGCCACGCCCCTTTCTGGGGGAGCGGGCCCAGCCGGCTCCCCGGCCAATCAGAGCGCCCCGGTCCCCCAGGTTGCCACCCCCGCCACCAATAAGAAGAAACGAGAACCCAACAGCAGCGGCGTCGACAGAAAAAAACTGGTTACCGGGTATATTCTGTATTCCAGCGACGTAAGGAAAGCGATTTCCGCTGGTAATCCGGAATCTACTTTCGGTGAGTTTTATCATTTTGGTTTTGGCTTTGCTGAAGTAGGCAGAGAGATTTGTGTGTTTTAAATTTGTTTTAATCATTTATCCTCCACTTCTATTGTAATATAATATATCTATCTATAGTACAGTAATACCTCAGTACTCAGTTATACATATTTATATTTTTATTGATCTACCTAACTGTAAAGTGATTTTAATTAACTTAACACCTCATATTGAAGCAAAAAGCTAAATAATCAATTTCATGTTGAACATTTGTTGAGTTATATTGCGTTCCTTCTGCCTTCTTTATCTGATATTTTGGATAGCCTCACAGTGTTCATCATCAGAGCAATGGACACTGCAAGGCTGTCCAAAACATTGACTGAAGGAGGTAAGAGCACAATACAAAACACATTCAACACATTTTCCGTGAGAATGAGATTTTGGTATTTTTGCTGTTGCTAAATTTTATATTAATTTATTGATTGTAGACTCAGGGTTTACTGCACTGTTTTTTTTTATGTGCTAATACATACCATCAATTCTTTAGTACCCTCTTCCAAAGTTTTTTTGTAAATTATTACTTATGATAGCATGTAGGCACAGTAGTACTGAATTGTATGACACGAATACGAGATTTAAAAAAATTGGTTATTCGATTTTTTTTCTTGTCTTTGACGAGGATCTGCTATTGAATAATGAAGAAAAATGCATTTACTTGATGGGCATAATGAATATCCTTTTTTAAAACATTTTATCAGTCAAATTATGATATTGATTTCAGTATCTAAAATATTATGGCATTTTGGGTATGTAAAATAACTAAAATGGCAATTTAAAAAAACCACAACCACACCTTTTTCTAAAATATTATGGCATTTTGAGTATGTAAAATAACTAAAATGGCAATTAAAAAAAACCACAACCACACCTTTGTCTAAAATATTATGGCATTTTGGGTATGTAAAATAACTAAAATGGCAATTTAAAAAAAACCACAACCACACCTTTGTCTAAAATTAATTAATAATGACAATTTTTGAGGTGTCTAAAATTACAGCAATCGTTTTCCATATCTAAAAAAATTATGTTTGTAAAGTCTAGAAAGACATCAACATCGATTCGAGTGTCTACAATAATGCCAAGAAAGTTTTTTTTTTTCTCTTAAAATAAACATAAAAACAATCGTCTAATAAAACCACCACCAACCAATGACATTACAAACTTACAGACACGCCTATTGTCTAACAAAATTAACATAAATTGTGGCGCGAGTAACTAACTGATGTTTCCAGTAAATCCTTAATTCGTTGGTCATGTATGACAAAGATAGACATTCAAATAATATGTGTATGTGAAAGAAAGAGGCACAAAACTGCATGTCGAATGCTTTCTACATCATGGGTGTGAATGAGATTTAAGGTGACCTTTTTTTTTTAAACGGTACATTTTTCCGAAGAAATCATTTCTGAAAAAAAATTATAACTTTCCCAGAATCTGAAAAAAATTATCTGTGGCTGTCAGATTCTGAATTTTATAAACTGCCCTAGTTGCTTTTTCCCGGTTTTTCGATATTTGGAGTTGTCAACCGATTCTGATTCCACAATAGATGATTTAAGTCGCCCGCTTTCTGAAATTGTGTGTTTCAACTTTAAGGAATTAATTTAAGATGATTGACAGTAATTATTATTAGACCTGTGAATTTTTATTGTACTGGTTTGTAATAACAACTAACCAGGACAGAGGTTCAAAAACCAGTTTTGTACTAGTAAAATCAATGCTAATGGTCACTTAATATGTTATCTCTCCAAGCTGACGAATACGGAACGCTGTATGAGATGACCTACTGCCAGTAGGTTGTCCTTATATTTATGTATTGCTACGTTCGCTATCTCAATTTCTCCAATGGCGTTCAAAATCTTTGGGAAACAATCGAAATGATTGTATTATTTATCATGTAATATGTGTGTATTTACGAGTGAAATGTTATTTCTTAGCTTTTACTAATGTTTTGCGGTGTAATGGAAACACTTTCTATCACGCACAGGGGCCATTTTGCCACTTGTTTATGTAATTTTGTTGGAGATAGCACACAACCTCAATATCAAAGTATAACAATAAGGAACTGCAGTCCAATTTAAAAAAATAATTTTTTTATCAATAATGTCCTTCAAACTTAAATACCAGAATATTTCGTTTTTTTTTTTTAAGTTAGTAGTCATATGTCAATATAAGGATGAGCTTTACCGTACATAATTTTATATTCTATTCGTAGTAAACCATAACTAAACATAAGTAAGAAAATTATGTACCTTTTTAGAAACTTTAACTCATAGAATAATATTAGTATTGAGCATTAACATTATCATTGATAATTAGTTTGCTCGTGAATACTCTGATTTCTTTCTTTAGTAATAGTTTTTTTTTTTTATATTGAACAACAATTATAGAGCTTAAAGTCACCCAAATTAAGTTTAAATTTCGCCAAAACTAAAAAAATACAAAACAAAATCGAAATATAAAAATGTCCATACTAAACCAAAAACAGAATGTGCATGTGATGTCAGATGTTTCAAATTCCATGGTACCAGTATAACAAGCTGTTTCGATGAGAAGATTTTTTTATTCACTTTTAAATAACGATTTATAAATTCTACATATAATTATATATAATAAAAGTTATATATTCAGAATCGGCGTTTGCTGATCTATATGAATATATATTTTTAAACCCATTATATTTTTCACTGGAGTTCCTTATTAGTGTATCTTTTGCTTGTCACTTTGAGAGCTCCACAACCTGTCTGTTTGCAATGCCATTGCCACCAGCAATTTCAGATGTCAAGGAATTGTTTTTTTTTTAATAGTTGTGAATTGTTTTCCGAAGAATATTCTTGTTAGTATACTGATCTGTTTAAATGTGTAAAGTGTATCCATCCACCTTGCCTACAAGCCTGCATCACACCCTTCACCGCCATTTCATGCCAGTTTGTGAAATCTTAATGTTTGCAACAGAACTCAATTACGCACTTGATAAACATTGGCAAATTTTAACATGAACCAAAAAATTTAACATTTAAGAATATTATTTATTTATTTATTTACCATGGTAAAGCTGCTTTCGTTGACAACAAAAGAAATACAAACATTCCACCCAACCAAGGCAGAACAAAAGGTGAATTAAAAATTTGCAATAATTTATTATTGAACCAGAGTAGATTATTATTGCATCATTTTATACATATAGATTATACACTTTGATATAAAAGATCCCAGATTGGCCTTTCATTGGAAAAGCTAGAGTGGTGAAAGACCGCCGCTTAAAATCGAAACGTTGCTTTAAATGCCTTCAATCGACTAGATCTGAATAATTAGGCACTTCTGAACCTTCATGTTCCCCATCTCCATCCTCATCCCACTTCCTTACATATAGTCCTACTGGCTCTAAGCATTTGGGACTCTAGTGCGGTAATCGCATGAAAAAAATAGGCATTTTGCCCAGATTTCTGATTTTCAGATCATTTCTCAGTTACGGCGAAAGAAGCTTGTTTCATTTTTAAATTATGATTAAATGACAGAATGACTTTTCATCTATTCAATTCTAAACTATCCTAAATGCCAATCTTTCGACATCTGTTTTTTTACACCATTCGATTCTCCACACAGGAGGCTCTCTTTTGTGCTTTTTTTTTAACAATATCTCCACACAGGAGACCCTGAGGGAAATAATTTCCCTCAAGATCTATATCATCTTTGGGGATGCTGTGTGGAGGGTATTTTAGAGAATTGGAAGGATTGAACCTGGGTCTTGAAGAGACCCATGTTGTAGGAGGGAGGAACACAGGCCGGCAGATCATTCCACAGCCGAGCTGTTGAACACCAGAACGAGTCGTAGAAGCGACCCATTCTCATGTGACAAATGTCAACCGTGTGCAAATGTTGTTCGCACGTTTGGCGTGTTCCCCCGACTGTGCACCGGTGCCGAAGGGATTAATGACGCTAGTTCCTCAGAGCATCTTCCTATATATCAAACGAACCGCCCGTTTCTTCACGGAGTCAAGGGTTTTTTCAGATATTTTGGGGCTCCCGACCAGGGGCAGGGAGGGCTGCCAAATTCTGCAGTGGTGCCCACTAATGCTTTACTTCTTTAAAATCGTAATGATCTAGGATTTTCTTCCATTCTTTTTTATTACATCCATTTCATAAGTAAACATACTTTTTTATTACATCCATTTCATAAGTAAACATACTTTTTTATTACATCCATTTCATAAGTACAACTAAAATAAAATTAAACATAGTTTTTTTTCTAAATGTCGCTCTCCTGCCCATTTTATGGTTCGGCATTTAGGATAGTTTAGAATTAAATGGACGTTCTGTTCTGCTTGTATATTTGTGAAAAGACCAGTTCATCATAATGCATCATAAAGGACGTCAACAATGGAAATTTTTAAACATTTCAACGTTCCAAGTATTCAAAAAATCTTTACCTAAAATATTCTATTTCATCATCTTAAAACGGACAAACTGGCTATGACTCCTCATAATCATATACCAGAGCAAACCAACTAGACAAACTAAATGTACCTAAGTGTAATACTACTTTTGAACAAAGAAGCTCCGAATTTATAGCTGTAAAATTATACAACAAACTTCCACTTAGTATCAAACAATGTAATTCAATCAATAATTGCATTAAGTCTAGCAAAACTTGGCTTAAGTAATTAACAGAAGGATAACTGACTAGTATTCTTAAAAGAACGTCATACAAATTACTGGAAATACCCTACCCAAACCTTGAAGTTGAAATATAGAAATCGCTGAAACCCCTTTACTCAAAACCTAGTTCACTTCAGCACAGGATCTCCTAGTGAGGGAGGTCTATGAAAAAAATTCTATAATATATATATCTCTATTTTTATACCTTACTTTAAAATGTCAAAATTAAATAGAAATTAATAAAATTAAATTGAAAAATAAAAATTTCACCCTGCTACGGGCATCTTCAGAAAGCTAATTTGGTCTATTTTATATCAAAGGAAGAGTAGGAAGTACAATATATCGTGAGTAACCAACAAAAAACGTTAAGTCAGAAATTTTACGTTTTGAATTAATAATGTAATATTATGAAGCTCATTTCGCTCTATAAACTGACAGAATACACAAAGTTGTGAAAAATATAAATTTACCGTTAAATCAGTTAAAAGGTGTTTTAATCGGACGAATAGCTAAAAATTCCATGAATCAAAGCAAATATTTTTGTACCGGAAAGAAATGTTAAATCGTACCAAACTTAAATGCTTGATTTCTCAAAACGGTAATTTTACAGTTAACGTTTTCTGCCAGTATATCCACGATATGTAATACAACAATAGATTTTAAACCTTGGATGAAAATACATACATTTTATGTAACGGAAATTGTTCAGAATATTTTGTAGATAATTTTTCCAGCTATAATCCTATATCTCATAATGTGATGTTATTATTATTATATTTATTTAAAGCACCCCTCGGGATGTATGTATGAAGGAGCGAACACACCAATCTCCACTTACCTCCGTTATTATTTGCCATGTCTACTTTTCTTCCATAA
Organism: Halesus radiatus; assembly: GCA_022606495.2. Classification (NCBI taxonomy): domain Eukaryota; kingdom Metazoa; phylum Arthropoda; class Insecta; order Trichoptera; family Limnephilidae; genus Halesus; species Halesus radiatus. The sequence continues at coordinate 82,381 of JAHDVE020006250.1, forward strand.
ATATTTTCATAGCACTCTTTATTTGTCTTTGCCTTTGCTTTTATAGTCCAGCACCCTTCAGGCATATTTCACAAAAATGGCACTGTAAAATTATCCAAGTATTACGATTATTGTTATTGTCTGGTAAAATTTTCTGCACAATATTCCGATAGCCTCGTGAAATATTGGCGTAAAATTATTATCATTCTGTGTGTCTTGCAGGCGAGATATCACGCATAGTGGGCGTGGAGTGGCGATCGCTGCCGGCGTCCACCAAACAGTCCTGGGAGGAGAAGGCGGCCAAGGTGAACGAGGAGTCCAAGAACGCCGAGGCCAATTTGCCCGTCGTTGCCACACCGGTTAGTACCTATCTTCTGGATTGTCTATTTTGCATTGTTTATTGTATGTATGCCTTTTAATATATTGAATTTTGTAGTTTTACATTTACATGTGGAGATACTACTTACCGGTAATCTCCATAAATATATATTTCAACATAAATTAAGAAAACTCATTTGCTTTCCGGATTTTCCATACTATATTTTTATTGTTATAAACGTAAAACTGAGATAAAAAAGATTGTGATTAAACTATTTTACATCATCGTTTTTTACTGTTGACCGAATAATAATCAATCAATATGTATGTTTTTTGTTTTTATTTTATATGTTGTTTTTTTTATGTTTTTATTTTATATGTTTTTTTTAATGTTTTTATTTTACATATTTTCTAATCTTGTCTGTAAATTTTAAGTTTTAAATAACAAGCTCCCGTTAGAAAAACTACAAAAAAGTAGTTTATCTGGACTTTTTGCATTGTATTTTTTCTCTTGTAAAATTAAATATATAAAAAAGTTTTTTTTTGTTTGTACCTACAATAATTTTTTTGTTGTTTCCTTGTTCATAATTCTTCGGCTTGTTTGTTTTTATTCTTATATTTCCTGTTTATTATATTCAAATAACACATTTTCCTAACCTCAAAATAATATCTAACCCCACTTTTTCCCATTCATTTTACCTCCAAAACCAAGTTTTTAAACTCTTACTTTTATCAAATACCGTACAAATATAATAATTCGCGCAGCTCCTGACATTTACGATACGCTGAAAGGATAACATGCTACAGCAGCACCCCTATCGGTGCGAATTGGTGAAATTGTGCTTTTCCTTACATTTTAATAGATTTTCCCTGAAATATATTGTTAATAAATTATAGAATTCGATAATTCAAAAAATAAATACATATTAGGTTACCTGCATTCATATATGCAGGTAACCTAATGCCTTGCCTTTTTTAAATTTATATGCATGAGCAAAAAAGGAGTAAAGTCACATGTAGGTCGCCTAATATTTATTTGAATTTTCTATTTATATAATTTATTACAAACATATTTCACAGAAAATGTATGAAAAACCAATTCGTACAACTAGAGGGCGCTAGTGTAGCATGTTGCTATCAAATGTCAAGAACTGGAGGTGTTGTCATTTAAGATTATTTACTTTTATTTGTGTAATACAATTTAAAAATAGAACACATTCAATAATAATATGAAGAAAATTTTCACTTGATAAAGTACCCACCTACCCTAATTTGTTTTTGGTGGGTACTTTGTTGAAAATCCGAGATTCAAACCGGAATATTTTTTATTCAGTCAGCAATGGCAACCACAGAAATACATTCGTTTTATTGTTAGCTTTTATCATCCTTTTAAAAAATAACCCTCTTTACTTGTGTACTGAAATCAGGGCAGTGACTCACATGGGTCTTGTGGCGCAACGGATAACGCGTCTGACTACGGATCAGAAGATTCCAGGTTCGAATCCTGGCAAGATCGAAACTTTTTTGTTTTTTTTTTTCGTTTTTTTATTTCTTTTGATATAGATTTTCATTAATTGAAATCAATTTCGGATAATTTTTTTATATGCATATTAATAAAAAAAAAATTTACTATGAAGGCCTTGCATAAATAATCATGGAGTGTTTAGATACCTTTGCCACATTCTATCAAGATTAACTGTGTTAATACTAATATAATATTTTAACTACAAACATATTTTTTTACCTCCATTAACCCATCCGCATATCATTATTTTGAAGAAAGTATGTACACAAATATACTAATTTAATTTATCCCCAAAATCACAAAAGTGGCCCCGCCCGAAGGGGGTGTGACATGGTTTGTTAAACTGTGGCGCGCTAAACTTGGGTATTAAACGTGATACAAAAAAATAGAAAACAGTATATTCACTTACCAGAAGAAAATCTTTACTGAAAACTTGGTCATTTTCAAAGTATTAGTTACACAAACACATTGGTGAGTAGATTGGTTCTTGAGACACATTAAATTTATAAGTTTTGGTTCACAAAAAAACTGTTCGAGTACATATTATATATAAAGTACATTTTAATTCACAACAATACAATAAAAATAATACTAATGAAACTTTAATTAACTTATAAACTTAGGTTCTTTTGCATATGATAAATTTTAAAACACTCTGGCATATGCAAGGCTACTCCACAACGTTCACACTCCCATCTGCTAGTGCTCTTTTTCTTTTTTGCGGAACATACTCTGCATTTTGGCGCTCTCGCAGCAGCCGGCAGCTTTTTATAAGCGCTCCAGTTTATCTGGGAAATATTGCTTAGTTCTTAATTTTTCCGGTGTTAAAGTAGCGTAAAATAACCGCAATAATTTATAGGTTACATTTATAAAAATCATATAATTTTAGTGTGGCCGTTTCGGGCTTAAATCAAGTTTATAATAAAAATCAAATAAAAACCCAAATATTTTAACTTCAAATCTGTCACGTTGTTCTAAACTAACCCAAAAGCATCGGTCGGTCGAAGCGTTCGACACATGTGCTTATTAAAAGACCTTTTTGCTTGTTAAAAGTGTCCCAAAAAGAATGATTTACAATGTTATTCTTTGAACTGTGGTGATTGTAAACAATATCGTATACGAGCTAGACAACTCAAACTTAATGGTGAATGTGCTATTTTGGAGCCTTTAATAAGCTGCAAAGATATCGCTGTATAACCTTGAACCCTGTACCACAACTGCAATCCGCAAAATTAGATTTCGTGGCTACCGAGAAAGGCGCAATAGGAAATAAAAACATTTGACGAGAAGATCTTCTGCTGTCACAGCGACCTGAGTTCTGACCTCCAGTTCACGGAGCAGATCCGGTGCATCGGTGCCCGAGAAGGCTGCTCCGCGGCCTGCTGTGGTCCGCCCCCCACAAGGATACCACCGGCTGGGGCGAAAAATAGACGACACGCTGATGTGGTCTTTCCAGATCCTGAAGCCGGCCGACGAGCGCCACCTGGCGTATGGGCAAACCAACACCGAGCGTCCCGTCATGCAGCCCAGGGGAGTCACCAACAAAGACAAAGAAGATTGGAAGATAGGATCAGTACCCCCGGCCCCCGTCCTCACCCGCCGCCCAACTTCACATAAATCCTATCATTCGTATTAGCGTCTTGCAATATATCGTAAGGAATAAATACAGATAGCTTCTATTATTTTTTTTTTCAATTAAACATATATGAAAACTTAGACCAAGCCGTATTTAGTTTTGATAATTTAACTGCATCCTTTATATAAATAATGTGTAATGATAGTGTCCAAAAAAAAAAAATGTCATAGATTTAATATAGGAATAATGTAAGAATAGGAAGTAAGATTTGTAAAGCGCCCTTGAGGTGATTTTTCACAAAAAACGGCGCTATAAAAATCATCCGAATATTATTATTATTATTATTATTGGCGTTTGGCAATGGCATTCCCTTGTGCAGTCACAGGTATAGGTCGAGCAAAGTGTGCCCAATGGGCTGCCTGAAGTCTCATTTCACTGTCAGCCGCAGGACGCCCTAACCTGGCATAAGCTGGTAATTTTACTCTCTCTATTAGTTGCTCTGCCACTATCAGCCGAAATTGACAATACTTCAAATTCTTTTTGGTGATTTTTTTATATAAGCAGTATGAATTAAAAAGACACATATCAAGGATATAAAAAAATATTTTTTTATACCCTTTCAAGTATCGTCACATCAATGGAAACGAAGCCAGTTGTTGGTCCATTTTATCTACTCCCCCCATACCTTTGTTATATTCAACAACAGGTAATGGTTTCATCACTGTAGCTGTTGATCTTCGTTTTCGCGTTGAAGTCATTTCAGCAGAATCATGCATCGTGGATAAAATGCAAACTGGTTTTTTATCTTGCCATTTCAATGCCATCATTTTGTGACTAAATTGGGCTTCAGCTTCACCCCTTTTCAATTTTAATGTTTTGAAATGGGGCGGCATTTGTTTTCTATTTGTTCGCACTGTTCCTAAAACATTTGTTCCTCCTTCTTGTAAACGTTGGTAAAGCAATGGCGAGGAATACCAATTATCAAGAAATAGTGTGTATCCTTTGGAGAGATAAGGTGTCATCAGCTCCATAACAATAGCATCTGAAGATGGCAATTGAGCATCTCCAATTTTTTTCCCGGTGTAAATACGAAACTGAACACAGTACCCACTGACAGATTCACACATTTTGTAGTACTTTAAACCAAAACGAGCCCTTTTTGAGGGATTATATTGAATAAATGAAAGTGAACCACGAAATTTCATAAGACTTTCATCGATGGCATATCTTGTTCGGGAACATATAAATAGGGAAATTTTTCATTGACATAGTCGATTACATATTTTACTTTATGTAAAAGATCCCTGGTATCCGCCGTAGCATTATCAACCAGATGTAGATACCTACATATCTGGGTATATCGTTTGAAAGGCATTACTGATGCGAAAAAAGGTGTCTCAATGCTCTTTCTTGATGACCAATAAGATTGTAGGGTATCCTTTTTTACTTGCGATTGTAAGACGCACAGGGCAATATAGGCTTGTAGTTCATCACTAGTGGTGTCGAACCATTCGGTGCTTGCCGCATCCTTTTCTCCGGCGTATTTATTTGTCTGCGTGGTCAAGAAATCCCAAAAATCCTTCTCCAAAAATTTATCAAATATATCAATACATCTTATTTCTTCTGGCAAATTTCTAGTAATGGATTGATGAATTTTGGCTTGGCACGATGATTGGATTTTGGTAGGAACGTCAGTAGGCGGGCAAGTAGGATTCCATTTCCATGATTCCAGATCTACTTTTTGCTTTTTTGAGGGTCGAGCTTCAGATTCAGTTTGGGAATCATCACTCTCAGATGATTCAGACTCTTCAGTCTCGCAACCAGGATCAATGCTATCTTCAGAATGACTCTCAGTATCACTGTCCGATAAAAGCAATTTAGAAAGAATTTCATCCTCTGTTAAATTATTTTGTAACCTCTTGCTCATTTTGATAGACTTTAAATACTAACTACTTCTATTTATACGAGTATATAAATCACTCTAAAAACCAGTCACCAGTAGGTATAAAAAAGTTTTGATAATTTCACTAACACAAAACAGTTTAAAATATATTATGTTCCTTATAGTAAAATTATGGTTTTTATTTTGTACCCGAAAAAACGAGATAATACAGAAATAATCTAGGCAGAAAAGGGTAACACGCACTAAACAAACAGTTTAATTTTTGTGGTAAAAATTAGTCAAACCAATCAGAACGCTCACGCGCGACACACTTACTTGTACTTTTGAAACGTCAAAAGAGTTCAAATTCAACCGACTTATAATAATAAACTGTCTCAAAAAACTACCACTACTGCCGTTTTACCAATAAATGCGGTACTTATAACTATTACGCACGTAATTACACAAGTGTCAAGATCAGAAATGTGATAAATTGTCGATAAAACTCGAAAAAAAAACTCCGTAAAACATTACGAGTGCGGTGTAAACATTCGAATTTCAACTGATGTTAGTTGATATTTTTAATCGAAGGGCTAATACTTTCCTCATAGTGACCTCTTTTGTCAAGTTACGTAAGTAAGTTTAAAAATAATATGAAATAATCTTCAACCAATAATTACCAAAAGTTTTCTCTACTGATATGTAGATGTCAAACAAAAAAAAGTAACTGTATAATATGATCTACACACGGGCGGGGGAGTGGCTAAAACCGCCAGCGTTTGGCGGCCGGTATGCTAGCGTAAAATATTATAAGCCGCCATATCTTGGCGGCTGATATGCCGATGGGTTAATTATACAGTAATTTTTTTTCTAGTTCTACATTTTTTGTGTTTATTTTTCTTTCTATTTAAACATATTAATTGCTCAAGATGACCTAGATAAAGCGGTAAGTTCCTTGGCTCTGAACTTGACATGTTGCTGGTTCAAATCACAATGTAGGCAAATGAAATATTGTTATTTTGGACATCATTCCAAAGTGGAGGACATTCACAAAAAAATCAAAAAGCCATGAACATTCCAACTTTTTTTTTTTTTTTTAAAGAATAGGGTGTAGTTCGGCCTCTGTGGTTGAGTGGTTATGATCCTCGGCTACGAATCCTGATGTCGCGGGTTCAAATCCCAGAATGCACAAGTAAATTTTATTGGATTAATTTATGTTATTTCACAATTTATTTATTTAAAATAATATTTAGTATATTTGCGGCTCATTCCTGAGTGTGCTTTCAGTAACGCCCTGGTGAAAGACCACCATTCAGAATCAAAACGTTGCTTGAAATGGCTTTAGCCATGTTTGGTGACCAGATTTGAATAGCCAGGTACTTCCCCACCTTACTCTTTCACATCTCCTTTGGGAGCAGTTGAAACTTTTGTGCGGTGTTCACATAAAAAAAAATCGTATTTTTTATATTTTGCAAAACATGCGTAGGACGGTCAGAAAAAGTCTTATTTCAAATTTGATTTTGATAAATGCTAAGCCTACGTGAATTTAAAAAAATGTAAATAATAAATATTTTTTCTCTTTGAAAACATTATGTTTATCATTTTGCATAATAATATTATCATTATTTCGAAATTAATATGTATTTCCTTTCCAAAGTCCCTCTCCTCTTTAATGTGATTTTTCTGAAGAGAATTTATTTTCCTTCTATTTTTCTTAGCTTTACAGCTGCTACGGACTGCACGCCCTTGCCAACAATATGCTGTAAAAAATTGAGATGCCGTACTTCCATTAGCTCTCCGCAGATGGAGCGCAATCCATCAACAATCATCAGTATCAGAATCTATTTTATTGGGCTAGAATGAAGGATTTGCTTTAAACTAAAAGTATATACTAAAATTGTTATTTGTGTAATACTGTATTTAATTATTTTTTATTTGTTTATTGCAGCCCCCGTCCTCGGCAGCGCAGGTGGACAAGTCCCTCCACCCGGACTTCACATACGAGTGCCTGTGGGACGTGTGCGATTACCAGTTCGAGGACTTCGGGGACTGCACCGAGCATTGCATAGGTGAAGGCACGGGTCAGTCTTACATCTAACACGCGCCTCCTCCCAACCAACACACTCGTCCACCGTATCAAACAATCACACAGCGCGGAAAATAGGATAGCGCCACTTCTTCAAAACTTCTGGCATCCGTCCAGCTTTGGAAATAGGCTTCTCTCAAATGTTTTCAGTTTTGATAATTCTTCACACAAACACACTCAAACCTCACTCCTCTAAGTGCCACCACACAGGAAATATGACTTGAGTGCATATCTTGGCAATAAAATATAGACACTCAATAAAGTGGAACTACAGTTTTTCTTTACTATGGCAATACCAAGCTGCTAACTATATCTTTTACATTCTTCTGTGGACAACCTCTATTTATCTATCATGAATTCGTGCCACAGAGCAAATAATACATAGAGATTCCCTAACACTCGAGGGGAAGAAACCAAAATAAGAGTGGTGGGGGGTGAGCTAGGCGTACCGCCAATTTAAATAAAAAAGCTAAGTAAAAAGGTTCAGCTTGTTTACAAAACCAAATATTTTATTAGAGTATTTAGTTTGACCCTTTTTATAAATGTTTTATGATTTGCTTACCGGAGTCAAAATCACACGAAACAAACGTGGACGGCAGTGAACCAAAGCTGGTGCCAAAATGAGTGTCACGTGACCTTTGCCCCCAACCGTCGAAGTCGTACTTAGAACAATTCTATCAATTCTGACGTCGGTGATTCGTCCTTCATAATACAACTGAATGGTGTAGTCGTTGTCTAAATTGATTTATATTATGAATTGGCAAAAAAAAAATATTCGCTAGATGCCGCTATTGTTAAAAAATAATTTTACGTAGGCGTTTACAGATACGCATATTTTTCTAAAACAAACAATTTACTATAGAATTTCTAGAATAAAAATATTTATTGAATTTCTCCTTGCATTTCCACAAAATATAAAGAATAATGCCATTGCTTCCATTTAAAAATATGGTAAACTAGTATGCATTCCGATGTAGATTTGTAGAAATACTTTTTTAATTTCAGAAAATATCTATTGATCGTTTCCAGTAGAAGAAGGCTATTCGCAACCTAACCTAACCTAACTTTTTGATTGAAATTTGTGTCGAGAAAATAATTTTAAATTGAGCGTCCTACATTTACAATGTACTGATATATGTAGATACCTTAGACCTCATTTGAATTTGATTGCTTAGTCCAATATTTTTTACTTATCGCCTTGTGATTTTTCCTCACATTTTCTTCGTAATTAGAAATGTTTTTATGCATAGAACACCTGATAATATTTGTATCGCCGTATCTCCTTAATCCAAAATATCTTTCCTAATGCCCTCCCACCTTTTCCCTAATAATCCTTTACTAATAAAATTGCATGAACTGGGAAAAAATATAAAGATGGTTGCATTTTTTTAACAATATTCCGATTAATTCTTTGACATTAAAAAAATATTTGTTTCCCCGCTAATAAATTGCTTATATTATGTAGAATATAACTATTTTGATTATTGGAATATCGTAGAAGAATTTCTCCATCATTTTGTACTTGTAAACAATAAAAATGCTTTTTGATACTCACCCGTGTAGTAGGTTGACAACTTTAGTCTGAACGGTGACGACATTGATATTATGCACAGTTTTGGTAAAACTGTGTTCTTATCTCTTAGAATTAGGTATGCAACTTTACATTACAATTAGAACCTTGATGATTCGAAATAATTCCAGAATTTTTTTCTTAATTCGATGTTCGTAATTAGAAATTTATTTGGTCCCAGCACGAAAATATATTTCATGTCGTAATTCTGAATCTAACGTGCCGGCCGCGTTGGTAAACGGCTTCTATTTTTCGATTACCACGTGAATATGTCATATTTTAACAAATTTACTTTGAGTATCTGAATGTGATGGGCCGGCCGCAACGGGTTTCGGCCATGAAATTTCGATTTACACGGAAATATGAAGTATTTTTACGAATTTACTTTGAGTGTCTGAATTTGAACCCCCTGGCTGCGAAAATTGGTTTTACACAGAAATAAGTCATATTATTACGAATTTACTTCGAATACTTACCTGAATTTGAAGGAGCGGTTGCAGAACTCGACTTTTCGGCGATTTTTCTTAAAATATTTAATTACATGGGAATTCGTTAATTCGAAATCCACGGTACCTTGAAAACCTCGAATGAATGGGATTCTTCTGTATAAAACAAATCAGATAACCTATAAAAAGTAACAATGAAATTGGCTTAGATCACCATTTTGCCTAGTGACATTGACCTCAAGCAATATTTCGCCCAGTGAATTTCACCCCAAGCATCATTTCACCCAGTGAATTTCACCCCAAGCATCATTTCACCCAGTGAATTTCACCCCAAGCATCATTTCACCCAGTGAATTTCGCCCCAAGCATCATTTCACCCAGTGAAATTGGCCCCAAGCATCATTTTGTCTAGTGAAATTAGCCCCAAGCATCATTTCATACAGGAAATTAGCCCAAAGCATTATTTCGTACAGTGAAATTAGCCCAAAGCATCATTTCGTACAGTGAAATTAGCCACCAGCATCATTTCGTACAGTGAAATGAGCCACAAGCATCATTTTGTACAGTTAAATTAGCCACAAGTATCATTTTGTACAGTGAAATTAGCCCCAAGCATCATTCCACTCAGTTTAAATTGTCTCAAGGTATATTTTTGCCTTTACTATTTTATTTCCAATGATAATAGTAAGTCTCCACTAGGCACCCCCGCAATCTTCCTTTCCTAAATTTAGTATTGTGTCAGGGCACATCCAGCAGTACTACAGTGGCGGGGGCCCCTTCCAGTGCCTGTGGCGAGGCTGCTCGCGCCTCAAGCGGCAGGCCACGGCCGGGGCCCCCTTCCCCAACCAGGCACGCCTCACTCGCCACACCCGCGACCTGCACATCAACAAGGGGAACGGCAGGAATGTGCCACAAAGCGAGAGGAACAAGTGAGTATTATTGCATCCAGTGGTGACTAACCATTAAGCTTGTTACACAGTTAAGAGGAACGGCTGCGCCGCCTGTTTCATACATAACTTAATTTGGATTAAACGTCAAAATACCCATCCAAACTGAATGACATATTTTTGAATTAAAGGTTTAGTGAATATCTAGTATGGATGAGAAGTATTTTATTTATTTTTGTTTTAAATTACGAAGCATAGGCCATGAAAAAAATTTCATAAATTTAAATGCATCTTAGAAAATTATTTGCAAGTTTATAGTATTTTAAAAAAAAATTATCATATTTTATATTTTTATTTATGTAAATATGATAACATAAATAAAAATATAAAAACGTAACATTTAAAAAAAAAATGTTTTTTCGGATTGATGAAAGTAAACGGGGTAAAACTTTTTTTTTACATCATCTAGCCCCCAAATAATTGTTAAAGGTGCCTCTAAAATCGCAAAAAATCAATTCCTTTAATGGCCTGTATTTCATAATGTAAAAAAAAAGTAAATAAATTACTTCTGGTCCGTACTAGATATTTACTATACTTTTTGATTGAAAAAGTATAGTAAAAAAGTATTTTGGCCTCAAATCCTAAATTAAGTGTTGTATGAAACAGGCCGCACAGCCGTTGCTCTTATAGTGCCCGTGTGTGACGACTGTATGGGATTGTATGGCGACCGATATGAGATATGCCACGCCCACATATTATATTAACTCTGTGTAACAAGCATTAAAAATATAAGACAGTATTTTTTTTTTAATGTAAATATCGCATAAGAGACCCAACTGTCCGGATCCAGCAGGAGACTATGGCATCTCCAATCGGGATATGTTTGAGACTGAAGGAAGTGGGAAAGAAGAGGGTTGGGAAGTACCTGGCTATTCAGATCTAGTCACCAAACACGGCTAAAGCCTTTTAAATTCTCAATGGTGGTCTTTCACCAGAGCTATACTCAATGGTATCTACCACTCTGGAATGTGCTTCTAATATATTACGTATCATTTTATTAATTAGATATAATAAAACATTATTTAAATACGTTTTATTTGCGCACGCTGGGATTCGAACCTGCGACCTCTGGATTCGTAGTTCAGGATCTTAACCGATCGACCACAAAAATCACCATGAATATTGCATCGATACTCGTAAGCCGACTTCTGCGGTTCATTTGTAGGTCTGAATTTTGCTTACTGAATCCACACTAAACTAGGAACACGCCTTGTGGTTTAATATTGGTTAGTGTATAATATATACAGGTGTACCAGCACGCACCCGACAGACTTTAACTAGCGATTCCTGAGCTTATTTGGAGTAAAAAATGTAGATGGCGTTTGTGTCACCGGTGATTTTTTAACTTAAATACTTCAATAATCCGTAGGTATTGGGCAGTTTGGGACGGGTGGGGGATTGGATGGTTACTCAGCTGAGTGACCAGTGAATTTTAAAATGATTTTTTCTTTTGATAAGTTCAGGAATCGCTGGTTAACCTGCGGGGAACGCCAATGCGCACTATGGAGCCGATTCGGAATGGTCACGTTCTCAAGGGATTTTGAGCCTTAAATATGTTTGCACAATATCCAATTAAATTTTATTCAATTAGCAAATTAATAAAATACTACTAATTTAAAATATTCTCGTTTGTCGCACACTCGTGCCAACTGTAAAAAATAAATAATATGCTGTCATTAAAAGAATGATTTCCAATTTTCAAAGTCATATTACTGTACTTATTTGCAAGAAAACCTCGTATTTTTTTTTTTTATTGTGAAAGCACTTATTAACATTTTCGGAAATATACTAAAACTTTGTATTTCTTTATCTTATTATTTGTAACACGAGACAGATTTTTTTTTTTTTTAAATATATGAAGCTATCCTGGGGAAACTACTTATGATATATGCATACAATTTTTATAAACGCATTATCTGGTGAGACGGTACTATTTACAATTGCAAAAAACAAGTCTTAATTACGAAATTACGCTTAGCTGGCGCATGGCATGGCAAATGCAGAAAAAGCTCCGATTTTCATTGATTTCTCCACTGAAAATCATGGCTTTCAAGGGATTAGTTTGTCGGGTACATGCTGATACACCTGTATAGGTTCTTTGGACTCTGTATTAAGGTCTCAGCACGTAACATTTTGAGGTCATGTTTCATCCACCAATGTCTATATTAATCCCTCTTTTGTTTTCTAGAAACTTTATGCCTTCAAGAAACAAGGCTAAACCTTCAGTGGTACAGCACAGACCTCCTCCACAGACTGCTACCGGACAAACTGGTAAGTCAACTTCCTCAATTATTTATCTACCTTTCCAGTTACAATGTAATCTTTTTATTTTAACTGCCCGTCCTTTGGGTTATTATTCAAAAAGTAGGTAAAAAAGCATCGGTTTTTTTTCATTAGATTACACAATAACAGTACGTGTTTACTATATACCAACTTGTATGGGAGAGACGAAAATACCCAAACACATCCGTTAGCTTCGGCTGACCTCGAAATACTAAACGCGATGATGCAGGAACAAACTTGACGTATACAAATGTTTTGTGAGTTTCGGGTATAGTTTTTTTGTACCTGAACGTACGGAATACGGCTTGTTGCGTTCGGGTGATAATATAGTGGCAGTATCACTTACGTTTGTATGGGTAGGGCGGTTAATTAATGTTTACACATTGGTGTACATTTTTAAAAGAATTTCTCTCGCCATACTAGGGATCCCCGTGAAGTGGCGAATAATCAAAATGCTTCAGTTTTGACCTTTCTTCATAATACATTAGTCCAGCTCAGGTATGGCATCTCCATTGAAGCCAGAGTTAAGTTAGTCCCTCGGAAGCTGGTCATACTGTATAGAACCCGCAGATACTTTAAAATACACAACTGCTGACCCTGTACAAATCGCAAGTGCGCCCCACTGTAGAATTTGGCAGCCACCTCTGGTCGGGAGCCCCAAAATATCTGAAAAAAACACTTGACTGCAGAAACGGGCGGTCCTCAGCTTGCGATCCGCAGCTTACAGATTTGCACCAGTACCTCGTTTGCAATTTGTGTAATTTTGACCGGTTTCGGTTGAACTCAGCCTTCATCAGGAACGTACACATGTAAACTAAATTAACATACAGAGATACATCATAATGAAGACAGTGAGAGTGGGAAGAAAAAGACAGTATAGAACAGGACAGAGTATGTTAATATAGTTTATATATGTACGTTCCTGATGAAGGTTGAGTTCAACCGAAACCAGTCGATAATGCATAAATATAATAAAATAAAGTGACTTAAAACAGCTTTTTTTTCATTTAAATTGTTTAATTGTTATCATTCGTTTTTCAGTGTCGTTATCGCAGCTCTCCCCCGTAGCCCTGCGCTCCGCCTCTCCCATGGCAGGAACCCCCCTGCGCGGCGCAGTCCCGGAACCCCTCTTTGTATCCGTGCCCCCGCGGCCCCACCGCGTGCAGCACTCGGAGGCCTACATCAGGTATGTGGCAAACTACACAACTAGTTTCTAGTGTACCTATCGCAGCTGTCCCCCATAGCGTAGCCTTGCGCTGCGCTTCCCCCGTTGCGGGAGCCCCTCATCGTGTCCGTGCCCCCACCTAAATTATAGTGACACTCAATTTTATAGAGGCTCTGAGTTCAAGTCTCGCTCGCAACCGTATTATTATATTTTCTATGTCATCTTCTGTTTATTGATTATATTATTCTTGGTGTTATTTTCAATAATTAATAATTATTTATCTTCCAGGTACATCGAAGGTCTCCACTCGGAGCAGAAATACATCTCTCCCTGGGAAAAGAGCTTCTCGCAGCCGCCGGCTACCGCACCCGAAGCCCCCGCTAACTCGGCCAAGTTACTGACAGGCTGGTTCAGCGAGGAACTGGCGGGAAGCCTGGTTGCCGCGGGGCCCCCGTCCCAGCCCGACGCTCCCAACGACCCCAAGGTGGTGAAGGCGCTCTGGAACCTGAGGGATCTGATGCTCAAAGACGCCTTCGCTATCGGGAAGATTTGGACGGTGCAGAATGTTTAGGAATTGGCGTGAATATTATGTCATACTGGCTATGATTCTTGCGAAGAATGGATGTAGTAATTTCTATTCTTGGATAGTTTCTTATTTGAGAAGTAACTTTATAGATTGTTACAAGAATCCAACGATTCTTATAAGAAAAGTTACATACTGCAAAGATTTTAACATGAAAAGTGTCGTACTGTAAATATTTGTATGTACAAGAAAAGCAACCTACGGCAAAAAATGTTATAAGAAAACTGACTTATTACAAAGATTTCTACCAGAAAAGTGACTTATTGCAAAGATTTCTGGAAGAAAGGTGACTTATTGCAAAGATTAGTACAAGAAAAATGACCTGCAAAACAATGCTGTCCCTGAAATTATTCTTAGAAGGAAGAACCAGAGAATCTTTTTTTTTTCAAAGTTTGAAAAATAAATACACAAAAGTGTTTTTTACAATACGTAATTTTCTATGTCAGTTTAACAAAAGCCTTGTCATTATCTAGTGAATCTAATGATAAAATTGACAATGCATAGTAAAACTCACCCAAATCTTAATTGTTGATAGTATTTCGTTTTAATCAAACGTTTTTCTGACATTATTGTTCTACACGTTATTCTACTTTCAAATTGTGGAAGGGTTTGTCAGCACAATTAGACACACAGGAACTATATTCCAAAACTATAAATTTAGTCTGGGGCCGGGAGATCTTTCAATATTCGACCCCTCATAATATGGTGACATTTATTTAAAACAAACATTTTCCATCAGCTACTGTCATAGTGCGACCTACATAAATGTGCTTAAGCTTAATTGCGCAATGATAAAAAGGTTGTCTATTTTGGAAAAGTCGGAAGGTTTCCATCATATTTTATGCCTTTATTTATTTTTTTTATATTAATGCATTTTAACAAATTATTGAACATTCTCAGTTCTTTATTTTGACATAAGCTAATGTATTTTATAAGTTGGACTTTTTTTGTTGGTTTTTCTACGGATATGAAAATCTTTAAGAATTTTTCTTTTAATTAAATATTTTATATGGTATTTCAAGATTATCTGATCGTGTACAAATCTTAACAAATATATTACATCAAAATCACTCAACTGTCTTTTATTGATCGAAATTTGATAAATTAACTGGTTGAAGACATCATCGAGTATTAACCCTTCCAGCACCCCATTATTGTTTCCACATATGTAGCATATTTTACTAGATAAAACACCTTATGGTGGCAACTGACTTGAGCATTCGCTCATTGCGAACATGTTCCAACAAAAACATTCCCCATGACATGTCATTCTGCAAGCCGAGCATGCTCTGACCAGATGTCGGTTTTTTATTTTTTTGTAAGAAACAAACAACTCTTAAGGCGATCCACCAGCTAAAATTCCAACAAAATCACGCACTCTTTACGCAGGTGGCGACAAGGTTGAAAGTCCCGCTTAACATTGGCTGCATGTTTCGATTTACGCAAAAAAACCATCGCCAAAATGTGTTTTATTTAATTCTGTAAAGCTCAGACATAATTATTAAAATGTTTTACGGTCATATTCTAAAAAACTTAATTTACCACAATGAACAATACGACAATATCGGAAAAGGGGTTCGCAAGTAGGGGAGTTTGCGCTTTAAAATTTTTTTTTAATGTCTGATACTTTATTTTTTGCTAGGTTTATAAAAAGACACACCAATAAAATGCCCAGTTAAACGAAAGGCCACGGTGTGTTCTACCTGCAGTATTTAATTAAATCATCTATGATATTTCCAGACCATCAAATTCTCAAACCGAAAACACATGATTTTGCATTACTTCCCATTGCATCGCCTTAATAGAAATATATATACAAAGGAAGTTTAACAAAAGATAAGCCAACAAAGTTTCTTGTGCTAACAGTGGCTAAATACAGATGTTTTATTTATGAAGTTAACAAAATAAAGAAAAAACAAAAAAAAGGAAGGGGGAGAGTAAGAGGAAGATAGGATCGGGCCAGGAGATGATCTCGATACATTTTATACTCGGGCATCAATTTGTGGTTGTACGTATTACTTCGATATTGTGAGATTGTGTGTTATGTTTTTAGCGAATCCCTTTTGTAATATTCGCCATTTTGCGCAATATGTCAGTAACTGCTGTGCGAACAGTTTTGCGAGTCTGTTTATTGGCGTAAGTAATTTTTTTTAACATTTCCTCATTTGTCATCCAAATATGTTTGCTTTTCTTCTTTATTAGAAGGAACGCAGCACAAACAATCTCTAAGTCCACCATTTCGGCTTGAAGTGTGGAGCACGGCCGAGTCGAATATTCACAATGGGCTTGTCACTCACAACCTTTACATAATAATTTGAAAATTTTAGTGTATTATTTTTTTTTTCTTAGTTTTAGATTTTTTTATAATTTGATTAGAATTATTTGTAGGCTTCAAAGGGTAATTTTGGAAAAAGAAAACCTAACCCAAAAACAACTGTTTTTAAAAAAAAAAATCATTTGCAGTAACACGAATAAATGTATAAAGAAAACATAAAATAAAAATAATAATGGATCCCAGAACAAGTAAAACCCCGAACTAAAACGGGAACTTACTATAATATGGTATTTTTGCAGGAATAAAGTTGCAAGCTGGTAAAAAAAAAAATGACACTATGAAGAAAATTTTCAACTATTAGAAAACAAAAACTTCACTTTTAAAATTATTTATGGTTATAGGAAAAAAAATCGCCAAGTTTGTGTGAATTTGAATTAACCCGGAGGCTCAACGGGTAAAGCAGGTACGGTTCATTCTCACAGCTGATTATATTTCAAGAATACATAACTGATAATCCAAGAAGAGACTGATGGAAGACGTAGTAGAGAAAAATGCCGAACTTTGAAACTGACATGACTGATACTAGTGCAGTTCCACTGCATTGTTCCGACTGCAGAGTGAAGTTTCCCCTTATGACCTCTGATAGACGAGAACACCAGAAGAAGAAAATATTATATAATATTAAAAAGATCTGTCTTACATCCCCATCTTAAATTTATGTTCCCTTTCACTCCTCCCTCAATCTCTATCTCTTCCCCCCACTCTTCACTAATCCTTAGTCACGCCCCCGCCCCCTCTTCGACACCTAATATATAGTAATTATAATATATAATAATAGTAATTATGTTCTCCCATAATTTTGTAATATTGTGAAGTTAGTATATATTTTGCCCTGATGAAGGAACGATTGTTCCGAAACTGCGTATAAAATAAAAAAGTGGTTAAAACAAAGATTTTTTTTTTCAATCATTGTAGATATTATCAACAAATCTCATGAAATATGAAACAAAATAAAAAGCTAATTGTTGCATCTGGGACTCGAACCCAAGACTTCTCAGTCTATTTGGGACCAGCGCTCTTATCTACTGATCTAATGTCTCCCTTATTGTTCTCCATCGTTTTTATCAGTCTCATACTTCAATTTAAGAATCGTTCTTAATATCATCTTCAATTCTGATGGCCTCCATGGTCGAAGGGTAAGGCTCTCGACTACGAATCCGAAAGTCACAGGTTCAAATCCCGGCATGCGCAAGTAAATTTTATTTAATTAATTTGTGCTGTTTCACAATTAATTAATTAAAAAAAAAATATATATATATATATATAATATTTGCACAAGTTCCAGAGTGGAAGATACTCTCAGTATAGCCCTGGTAAAAGACCACCATTCAGAATTGAAACGTTGCTTGAAATGGCTTTTAGCCGTGTTTGGTGACCAGATCTGAATAGCCAGGTATTTCCCCACCTTCCTCTTCCTCTTCTCCTTCCCCTCCCCAATACCTTCAGCCTCACAACATTTCCCAATTGGGGATTCCATAGTCTCACTGGCTCCAGGCGGTTGGGAACAGTTGAGACTCTTGTGCGGTATTCATGTAAAAAAAATAAATTATTTCACATATATTTTTTGGCTACTATCTATATTAACTGCGAGATTCTACCCGAATTTATTAGTAATCTAGATAGTGTCTCGGATATACTTTATTTATATTTATTTATATAGGACATCTATTGAAAATAGTTGGCTGGACTCCAGTAGAAAAGGTCAAATGCATAACTATCAAACATATTAATGTCTCCCACGTTTCTCGATCTTTGCTCCAAAGCTCCTGCCGATCTGCGCACCGATACGTCAGATTGACCTGCGGCTGAAACATTGCGTTATTTTGGGTAAAAAAATCACCACACTTCGGCGCACTGAACGATCCATTGATCGACTGATTTCCGCACAGAAGCGTACATGTAAAGGGATTTCTCAGAGATTGGAGCGAAGTGTGGCCTGCTGTGTGCCTGCTTTACGTCGTACGGTTTAAAAGTTTTCCTACAGTTTTGACCATATCATAAGACATCGCTATGGCCATTTATCAATTAAAACAATAACATCATATGTCATATTTACAAAGATTATAAATTACTTGCGTATGAACAGTGCAAATTTATTTATCTGGTTTATTTGCAATATTTCGTTCTAAAATGAACTAATACTGATTTGTAAGTATTGTCTATTCCTTGCTTTTGATTTTCTATCAGCAGTCAGTGAAAAGCCATAAACATAATAAAACATTTGCACAGAGCGCGTTAAATGCTGTAAAACGTGTAAAGGCATAGCAGGCCGATCGCTGAGAAAAACCTACGCGTCAGACTGATGGGAGATCTGGGCGTTCGGCCTACAGATCGATGCCCTTACACATATGTTTCGGCAGACGTATTGGAACAAAGTGTGGTGAGATCTTGAGTCCGAAGCGTATGTGTAATGTCCGCTATTGTTTAAAACTCCACTTTGCCTAAAGTGCCATTATTTATTGTTTGCGAAATGTTTCCAATTGGGTTCGATCGACCAATAAAGTGAATATCCGATAACAATATCTTTATTTATAATTCATTTCAAGTTGCATATTTAGGTGAGTATTACAACATGGACGTACATCAAAACTAATATGTAATAGTAGAGTAAAATCACATAATCTTTTATTTATATGTACGAGTATTTATAACAAGCAAGATTAAAAGGCTCTGGAATAATTCTTTCGGTTCTTCTTAATTTCATTGTAGATCTGGCAATAATGCAATATATGAATTGTAGTGAAGTTGGTTAGGTTAAGGTGGAATTTTAGGTTATGTATCATTCGACTTATTGACATTGAAACTTCAATCAACTTTAGCATAAAGTTGCATTTCAACGCTTAGGTAGGGGTGTTTGAACAAATTGTGATAACCTCGTTATGTTTTGCTTTTTTATTTAGTATTTATCACAATTTGTTCAATACCCGAAACGGACAGAGAATCGTCAATTAACGGGGATCACCCAAATGTCAAAAATTCAAAATGGGGCTGGTCGGTGATTTGATACTATGTATGGATTTTGATTTTTAATATTGGAATTGGGATTTTATTTAGATAATAGACGTGAAGCAATATAATTAATATTCTATTTATTTTTTATAAGTTATTGAAGTTTGTAAACCTCATTGTAATATTTAATCATTGAAGAAGATAATATTAACACATACCAAATGAACCACGAAACCGAAAAAACAACAGAAAATAAAAAGATTTCAGTCGCATCTGGGACTCGAACCAGTAATACCATCAATACCACCAATAATATTAACAAGTCTTAAACTTGAAGTATGATATCGGTGTAGATGGCGTAAATTGAACTGGTCTCATTAGCTAAGTTGGTTAAGCGGTTACCCGGATAGGTAGAGGTCCTGGGTTCGAGTCCCAGATGCGACTGAAATCTTTTTATTTTCTGTTGTTTTTTCGGTTTCGTGGTTCATTTGGGATGTGTTAATATTGTCTTCTTCAATGATTAAAAATATTACAATGAGGTTTACAATCTTCAATAAGTTATAAAAAATAAATTGAATATTTCTTTCCAGACTTGTAAAATAAGTCAATATATGTCTCATATGAACAAAAATCGGGTAGGTATATCCGAGACTCTATTCCGATTGCAATTGTGTTCGGGTAGAACTTTGCGATCATCATAAGGATAGCAGCCAATAATATGAGATTTAAAAATGGAGGATAATATTAACAAGTCTTGAACTTGAAGTATGATATCGGTGTAGATGGCGTAAATTGAACTGGTCTCATTAGCTAAGTTGGTTAAGCGGTTACCCCGGATAGGTAGAGGTCCTGGGTTTGAGTCCCAGATGCGACTGAAATCTTTTTATTTTCTGTTATTTTTTCGGTTTCGTGGTTCATTTGGGATGTGTTAATATTATCTTCCTCAACAATATAATTAAACCTAATATATTATGTAGGTACATACAAGTCATCATAATTTTTTATAAATATTTAATAAACATAATTATTTAGGGTAAATATGTACGTAGGTACTCTCTTGTAACATTTGCTTCAATTTAAAATGTGTTCTATTTTCAAAAAGAAAGTAAACAAAAGCAGTGGAGTTTTTTGACATTTGGATTATTGGGGGGAAAATGTGTAGGAAAACAGAGTAACCGGATAATTCAACGCACGCATGAATCGGCACACTTTTTAAAAGTAATAAAAAGTCATTATAAGTACGCGAAAAAAAAAAACTAGTCTAACCTAACCTAATAAGTTTTAGGTTAGATTAGGTTTTCGGACTAGTTTTTTTTTTTTTTTTTTCATACTTTTAACCGTTAGAGTGCGACCCAGCGCCATCGCGCTAAAAGCTTTAGTTACGTAAATTGCGATGCAGCGCTATAGCGCTGCAATTTTCAGTGTGCTTTTTGTCGTCCTCGGCAGAGCACGTGTTCAATTTGAGCGTGGTATATTGCAGTTGACTTTAGATCACTTTTAAAAACTGATTCATATGTGCGCTGAATTATCATGGAACCGGAAAACAGTGGTGTTATATTGTATTCTGTAATGTTTTAATTAGTGCAATTGGAGGATAACAAACAAGAAAGTTAAAGAAAAGATTGCATTATTCTTTTAATTAAAACAAAACTGTGTATCATTAATATACAACAATGTTGTCCTGTGGAAAAATTACACAATAATTTTCATGCATTCGAAAATCAAGTCAATATCTTCTCTGTGTATTTTTTATAGCAAGAAGATTCACATCAGAATTGAAAATGTGTTTTCATTCTGATATTAACACATAATCAATGCATAAGAGTAAAAAGTTTATGGCAAGGAGCTCAAGCGTTACAAGTTTCTTCCGATTGGCTTTTATCCATCATTTTACATAATTCATGTTCATAAGATAAACTAGACACAATACATAATACCATCTATGCATTGCAAATAGCAGATATTTCAATAAAATACCACACATGACCACAGACATATTTTTTATCTTAGTCTTTTCACACAAAAATTATAAATTATTTTGATAGTGTCGGGAATGTTACCTTGGTTTTACTAATTTTTACTATTTTATAATTTATTCCTGACACATATTCTAAGACAACTATGGATACAAAACCTTTTTTTTTTAATATTTTAAACCCTCTATTTTGTATGGGATTCTAGTCTTGCAAAACTGGTGTTTTCAATTGTAATTACTTATAGCAGACACCGTATCTTACGACCCCAGTAAGTCATAGCTATTATGTTGGACGCGTTCGCCTCCTCGGAAAAATGCCAATATTACGTGGCCACAAAATCATACACATAAACTATTTATGATTTTACAACATACCAAATAAGACCATGTCCATGGCAAATTGCACAAAAGTAAGTCGGAGTGTCTTTCCCCCTTGGAAGGGGATTGACACAGGTTGTGTTTTCTCGTCACATCATTTTTGTCACATCCGTCTGGCACAGCTATTGTAAGTTGAACCCATATTAAATTTTGTATAGGATTAATATTGTATTTTATGAAACAGAAACCTTTAAATTGCATCAAATGTAGATCTGCTGAAGTGTTGAATTATCTACAGGGTTTATAATAAAGTAAGTTTACAAAGTATGCCTATTGCCCAAAATCATAAAATCGGCCTTCAAAACATTTTTAACTTGGTAAGGTCAAAAATATCGAAAGTTTAAAAAAATGTGTTCAAAATACCCTTGACTCTGTGTAGAAATGGGCGGTCTGTTTGATAGATTCCTCTATCTAAACAAACGGACTGCAATCTTTAGAGCACAGGCATCAGGTGGGAATACTGTCCTTGTTCTACCGGTATTTCAATGGAAGATGCTCTGAGGAATTGGTGTCATTGATTTCTTCGGCGTGCATGGTCGAGAAACATGCCAAATGTTCGCCCAACATTTGGACACGGTTGACATTTGTCAAATGAGAATGGGTCGCTTCTACGACTTGTTCTTGAGTTCAACAGCACGACTGTGAGACGATTTACCGGCCTCTGCGTTTCCTACCTTCTACAACATGGGTCTCTTCAAGGCTCTCATGTTCACTTCTTACTCTCCTCAAAAAGACACTTCGCGCAGCATCTTCAAAGATGGTATAGGCCCTAAAGGAAATCATTTTCCTCAAGGCCTCCTGCGTGGATTTAATTTTAATGACGTATTTTGACATTACTATGTGGGTTTTTATGTGATTTGCGTAAATTTTAACCGGGGTCGTAAGTCAGGGGCCTGCTGTACAAAAAAAAACTCAAACTACACAATACAACTACTAATCCTACAACATTAATAATTATATCTCTTCATAATAATTGTGTCACATTTTAATTTTTACAAATAATAATGTATAAATTAAGTACACAACTATAAAACATCACATTTATACCTGAATTTATTTAAGTACAGACATTGATTGACACCAGACCTGTTGTTTCACAAAAAACGTGAAACGTTGCAACAGTGATGCAACAAGAATGCACACAAAAAATCTGTTTTAAACTTCTAACATATTACATAAAACTAACTAATTTTCAACAATACTTATAATTTATAATAAACATAGAAACATTTAACAAAGCTCTTGTTGTTTGGATTCAAAGTCTTTACATTTTCATAGCTAACATAGACAATAAATTATTTATGTTAAACCTCGGTCTATCTTTATTGAATTGTAGTATGAAAACTAATATATTCATTGGATTGGTATAGGTTACACAATTAGAGGCGAGACGAACCACGCAATACTTACAGTTGTGTGTATCGATGCATATTTATACACTTCCGACAGTGTTTTATCCTGCTCCCACCTACTTATTATTATCGAGAATATAAGCGTGGGTCATAAGGTTTTGCACAAAAAGGAACCTACATAAATCTTTTTTTTTTGCAAGTAGACAAACGGGAATTTTATTTCTTAAAAATAATGTCATCATATCTATCGTCACACCGCTGGCATTTCTTGAATCTGGCACCAAGTTTAAAAAAACTCTTTTACACATAGCGTATATCGGCAATCTCTTGAAAAAGATTCGTCTTAAGTTGGGGTATTGTGGCTGGTTTATTCGTGTAAACCCAACTTTTGATACAACCCCATTAAAAAAAATCAGGTGTTGTCAAGTGTGGGCTGCGGGGGGGCCACGGGATGTCACCTCTTTTCGAAATCAGTTTTTCGGGAAGCATTTCTTTCATCACCGGATAGCCACATCGGATATATGGCAAATTGCCTTTGGTGCTAGATTTTACATGCGAGTCTTCAAAGAAGTATGATCCGATTATGCCACTTATTGACATAACCACCCAAACCATCACTTTTGGAGAATGAAGAGCTGTTTTTCGTGTTTTATTTTAGGGTTTTCCTTGCTCCAAAACCTACAATTTTGTTGATTAACTTGCCCGTTCAAGTGAAAATGGGTCTCGTCTGAAAATAATATGATATTGAAACTGGAGAACCTTTCAAACATTGCGTCAATGAATATTTTTTCTTAAAATCAAATCATTTTGTTTTAATTCCTACACCAACTGTATCTTATAAATTGTTTTACACAGAATGTGTGATGACCTTCCGTAAAGCGATCCTTGGTGACAAAATTTACAAAAACCGAGCTGCCGCATGCCGGTTACCTCCGGTTCCTCCGCAGGAGAGATTTCAAAAGTGCAAAACATTATAGCCCATCCTATACAATCATCGAATTTTGTATATTTTAAAACTTTTTAAAGTTATTTCCACAGGAATTTTCTTCTTCACAGGAAGTCGAATAATAAGTTTGAAACATGCTGTATGCAAGCAATGCATCTGTGTTCGCCTCAATTCTGGTTGCAATACCTATACTTAAATCGTTTTATAAAATTCTGCATTTAACTAAAAAATTGGATGGAATCTTTAATATGGACAACTGTAATTCAGATCGTCATAAAATGTTTTAGTTGAATGACATTTTCTTACAATAATTACATTTAATTAACTGTCAGAAGCACAACACATCAAATCGTGGCGCATGTCACATTGTCGCATGACCACTTAAGTCTTCCTGAAATGCCATTTGGCGGCAGTGATCGATGGAAGTAATTTAATTGTAAATCACGCAATAATTTGGTCAAAATGATGATTATTAGATTTGGTAATACGTCCAGCTTCTAACACTCGATGGCAGCATACTACACTAGTGCCTCTAGCGGCCCGGGATGTACAAATTGGTTTTTTTCATACAATTTAATAGCTTTGTTTTGTGAAATATATTCTTTTTAAATTATAGAAATCGAAAATATATCAATTAATTTTTAGGTAACGTACATATGACGTATATATTACTGATTTTTAACTCATATATGAAGAAAAAATTTAAAGAGGCTATTAGGTTTGTAGGAACTGTTATAAACCTCGCCCCTCGTGATCAGTCTGGTGGTTTAGAGAGGGAATAAAATACTTATTTAATAAATTTTTCTTAATTTTAGACTTCTTTTGGTTTAACAGAATTCTTATAATTATTTTTTTTTTATTTACATATTTACATAAAATTGTAAAATTGTGAATGTATAAATAAAAATTAATGATAAGAATTGTGATACGGTAAGTCAAAAGAAGTCTAAAATTAAGAAAAATTTCTCAAAATTTATTAAATAAGTATTTTATTCCTTTTCTAAGCCATTAGACGCAACCGGCGAGCGGCAATGCTTCTAGCTATTACTACAAAACTATTATTTTAGAATACATTTCACATAAAATTCAAATATGTGAAAAAAACCAATTCGTACATCCCAGGTCACTAGAGGCGCTAGTGTAGCATGTTGCCATCAAATGTCAGAAGCTGAGCATATTGTTGATCGAGGGTATCTGGTGGAAGTAATTTAATTATAAATTACACAATAACTTGGCCGTCAAAATGATGATTAGATTTACTGTTTGTATTTTAGTGATATAATATGTCTATAATTTGGGTAGGGCACATGCCCAATTACCCGTACTGAAAAAATAAATAATTATCACCTATTATTCTAAAACTATTTAATACTAGATATAAATACAGACTACTGTTTGTTTTGACCCGTCTCATTACAGGAAGCAAATCATAATATTTCTATCAGAATCGCATTCCAGAATATTAAATTAATAATTATATTCCTTACAAAAATAATCAATTTTCAATAACACTTAAAATCTGCTACAATTTATCATAATCGACACCTAATGCACACAAAAGCATAAGAAGAAAAATTTGACATACTACATACGTACTTAAATACATTCATGCGGATTTCTGAAGGGGTAGGCAGAGAGAAAAGTGCATCACACATAACAGTCATGACACTCGACTACTTCCAAATTCATGCCACGAATTCTACTTTCATTCGCTTTGCAACACACTAGCTAGGTATGTAATAATAAAAAGATCAACAGTTGAAAAGTTTCCACGCGTAAATATGATTAAGAAAAAACCTATTTTAACATCAACGTACTAAAGAACACATCATTACAACATGAAGATATAATAAATTTGAATATATCTTATGGTAAAGTCCTTTACGGCACAGATATTTAACGAATACAAATATGAAGTCACCTAATGAATATACATACTAGTATGACGTTGAGATTTTTTAAATTACATAGATTGCTAATGAATACATCTGTGCCTTAGAGCTGAAAGTCCGGAAATCAATTTTTTTTTATGAAATTGAGTTAATTATGATAATTTCAATATATTATACTTGCATACTATTAATGCTGAAAACACTGGAGTCCTCCGATATACCATTTCTAAAAAGTCTAGTCTAAAACATCAGTACTTCTGTAGTAAGTAAAAACACAGTAATTACCATGGGAATCATTCTCCAGAATGAAGGGTCGAGTTTTGTTTAATCTTTTAGCTTATTTAAAATTGCCCCAAAGGACTGATATTTTGTCAAAACACTTGTAGACACTTATTCTATATTATTATTACAATAAAGTTTGCATAAAATAATAATATGCGTTTCTGTTTATACTGTGTTTTTAACTTACAAGTGATGAATGTTTATCAAGTACTTGTGGTAAGTAAAAAAAACAGTATAATATTTTACTGTGTTTATAAGTTCTACAAGATATATTATACCTCTTTGCATCTTTATTTTATGTATAAAACGGGTTTTAGAACAGAAACACGAAAACTGCAACTAACAAACTCCACTCAAATCTCAAAAATCTAGTTTAAGGGACGTAGCCATAGATTGAGACATTGCAGCGGGAGAATTTATTTCAAGATGATAGATAAAAACACAGTATATTTGTAAATGAAAGTATAACAGGAGCTGAAATACTGCATTGTTACTTACTAATAGTGATGAAATTGCGATAACATCAAAAACAGCATCATTATTTTTTTTACGAAAATAGTAACATTAAATTACACATGTCTTATGTAAAACATAAGAAATTCGATACTTAATAACTTCCCACATTTAACAATTTTTTGCTAATTTTGGTAATTACTCAGCACGGCAGTGTAGTCCAATATGTAATACTTCAAACCTTTCTACTCAACAATTTTTCAAATGTTACTTCCGGACTTTCAGCTTTAAGATACAGAATTTATTAGGATTTTATAAATAATATTTTGCTAATGAATACAGTACGACGCCAAGATATAATAAATAATAGTCTGCTAATAAACATAGTACGATGCTGACATGTTATAACAAAATATGTAGATTACTAATACACATATACACGGCACAAAGTTTAATAAATACGACTTGAATGTAATAAAATACCAAGATTTAATAAATAATATGTAGATTACGTTTAATAAAATATATTTTTTATGTAATAAACATAATATTAGGACTAAATATAGTATGATGCCGCGATTGACTAAATAATATGTAGATTACTTATGAACATATTACGGCACAAAGATTTAACATATAATACTAATGAATATAATATGTAATAATGTTAGTATATAAAGGTTTTTGTAAATATGTATGTAATATGAAGGCAAAAGATTGAAAAATATGCTATTTAGCAGCACATTTTTCATATATAAATATACAATAAAGTTATGTTAGTAAACATTACACATAATATATCTAAGCAGGCAACATTAAGTGAATAAAATTGGTGTTTTAGATAAATATATTAATAGAAGGATTAAGTGGTTAAATTACAATTTTAATATAGAAGCTACATTCACAAAATTCATCATAGCAGATCAATCAAAAAATTCAACGCTCAGTTTCATCTATAAAGGTATTTTTTAAATTTTACCTGAAATTTACAACCGACCACTTTTAATATCAGAGTTTGCCGGAGATTTAACAATTATTCTTGTAATTGAAAAATATGGCTTCTTGTCTTATTTTTCATGACTTAACCTTCGGAACGAGGAGCGCCCGCAATCCTTTGCTTCCGTAGTGTGCCGATTGAAAATTTGCACATGGCCCGCCAGTCTATTTTCATAATAAATTACTTGTTTTTTGCAAAATGTTTTTATAAATTGTACCGTCTCACCAGATAATGTGTTTATATATTTATAAAAATTGTATATACCTATCATAAGTAGTTTCCACAAAATAGCTACTTATGTTCAGAGAAATGGTTTTTTGATGATGCTGATCGGATACGCCGGCGTTCAACAGATACAAATTTTGCACATCCGATAGACAATTTCGGCACACTAAAAGTTAAATGCAAATTTGAAAACTCCATATCTCATGATAGAAATGACCCTTCGAGCCGAGAATAGTCGCATTAAACTAGAAATCAGACAGAAAAAACTTTGGAAATTTCACAATACCAGAGCTCACCGTTTAAAAGTTTTTAGCGGGACATACAAATAGACATTCGATTTTATAGTTAAGATTATAAATGTAGCAAAATAATTTAACAAACAACACAAAATTAACTTATCACAAACCGAAAGTATACTAGGTACAACTATATAATAAAATAACTATAACACAGATAAAATAATACTATACGTCAAGAAATTTTAAATTAAAATTAATCATAAGTTTATATTTAAGTACTTTTTGTAATCTCAATAAGTTTTGTTCTACTTACATTATATAAAGGATATGACTGAAACTTTGACTTTGTATTAACTGTTACTTTGACAGTGTCACAAATTGACTATGCACAATCATTACCTCCTTCATACAGGCGACATTGGTACAATCCAAAATAGGTAGCCTATGAGAGTGATAGCAACGGTCTTAACTAAGTCATTTTAAGTACTGCCTTTGTGGAAAGGTAAAAAACCATAGACAAAATAAGAAAAACTTAATACAATTTGCAGCCAAACAATAAAGGATTAAGCGCCCACTTTCTATTTTGTAATGGCTTAAAATATGTTAAAATTTACTTGGCAATTATATTATTTTAATATAAGTCACAAAACAATATTTAATAACTGTTTTTACATTGTATTATCCGAAATGGCTTTATAATCTGATGTAATATAAAGTACTTTATTACCTAATTACTCAAATAGGAACCGTTTGCTCAAATATTAATTTCATTTTATAAGGAATTTTGTCTTTTAGAAACATGTTTTCCTGTGGCAAGGATCGTCATAAAATAACCAAATTAACGATTCATGGAAAAATTAATTGATAATCTTTAGCTTGTACTTAAACATTAGAACACTTCCGAACACTAATATTTCCGTAGTGTGCTGAGGGTTCAATTATGCGCGCGGGCCACGAGTACCGGTTGTGTCTATTTGTATGATAACTTGCTTGTTTTTTGCAAAATAATGTTTTTGTAAATTGTACCGTCTTACCAGATGTGTTTAGATACTTATAAAAATGTATATATATATATCTATCTATCACAAGTAGGTTCTCCAGAATACCTGCTTATATTCTACATATACATGAAAAAATAAATATTTCCACGATAATTCAACGCGCATATGAATCGGCACACTTTTCAAGTTATATAAAGTCATTAAAGTATGAAAACAAAAAACTAACCTAATTAATAAAAAACACTAAAAAATGTTTAGGTTAGATTAGCTTTTCGGCATTTTTTTCATACTTTTAATGACTTTTAAAAAGTGTGCCGATTCATGCATGTGTTTATTTATCCGGTCACCGTTTTTACGTTACCTATCGGATACGCCGGCGTTCAACAGATACAAATTTTGCATATCCGATGGGCAATCTCGTCAGACTAAAAGTTAACCAAATTATTAACAATTCACGGAAATATTAATTGATAATCTTTGGCTTGTATTTAACAGAGCACAAAAGTAATTTGTGTCTCGTTGGCAAAAAAATTTGCAATTTACATTGCACAAAAAGTTGGGCAACAATTTACAGGTTATCGATTACTCAATTTTTTTGTTGTTGATATTGATATTATCTGGATATTAGCTTGATCATTCAATAATAAAACATGGCCACCAGAAATCATATTCTAGTAGCAAAATATGAGCACCGAAATAGAATATCGGTAAAAAATTAATTGTTGTTCTGTTTATTAGATAACACATTATATTGTAACAAGGAATAGTATTAACCTAACCTAACTTACTAATATAATGCAATAAGAAAGCAATCACTTTGTGGCTTGACATTATATGTAAATGAAAAATGTTGTTTGTCTAAAACCACTTTATTAACCTTGAGGTCCACTATCACAATATGATTTAAAGTGAGATCTGGAGTTCTCTCTTTCTAAAACACATGTCTGACCTTAAGAGAAAGGGAGATAGAACGGGTATTATGAGGATTGTCATTTGGTTCCCAATATGGAACAACTAGAATCGAGAGGATTTATATATATCTCGACCGGTTTCTGTTAATCTTAACCTTCCTCAGTTTATATGATTACGGTAAGTGGTTTTAAACAAAAAAGTGTTTCCATTTAAGTATAATATAAAGCAAATTATCTCATTCCGGTAAAAAATTCATAGTTTTTCATGCCTAATAAGTTTTCGGCGGTGCTCGGAAAATATTTTGAATGCATTTGCATTCTGGTGCTCGTTTGTAACTTTTTGTTATCGATTTTTTGTTACTTTTTGTTAGCTATTTGGTGACCAAGAAATACTTTTGTACTCATTTAAATAGTTCCCATAATCCTTCACAAATGATTAATTAAAACCCAACTAAAATCAATCAAATGATACAATGGATATTTTTCATTAAGAATTCAAAAGTCGGCTTCTTTGAAGACATTTTCTTGATTTTCTCCTTTGATATGGATATATCTGGTAGGGCAGTTCTCCGGCAAAATATATTCTGGGTCCGGTAAGAAGTCGCTGGCCTCAAACTCTTCAATCTCTGATTGCATGTCGTTGCGACAATAACCTGGAAGTAATTATCTATGGTTAAATTCTATACATTACCATAGAGTAAAAGTTATAAAACATATGAGTGTATCATAAATTATCTATGGTTAAATTGAATGCATTACCATAGAGAAAAGTTATAAATTGTAATCAATATAAGCGTATCAGAATAAATTAATAAATATTGAATTGTATATAGATTGAAATGACGAAATGAAATAATTTTTTAATGTACATCTAAATAAATAATGTCAATACTTACTTGCATGCTTAAAACACTCTAAAACACACAAAAACCACTCAATAAAGCACTCTCAATAATAAATTAGGAAAAATCATGCAGCAGTTTCACAAAATAGGAACAAAATCTATTTTTGTAACCAATTTTGATCAATTAACTATCGATATTAATTGGCAATAATAATAGTTGTCGAGTAGGCGATAAAATCTGTGGCATAGCGCACAAATGCGTTAAGTGCAATTTTGTGTAAATATAATAATTATTAGTAAAAAAAATTACATTGCTTAAGGGGGAGAGGCATGTCAGAGGGGATTTATTTATTAATTCGAAATAATGATAATATTATTATGCAATACAATAAACATAATGTTTTTAAATGGAAAAATATTTATTATATATTCAGAAAATCAGAAATATGACATTTTCTGACCGTCCTACATATGAATTTTTTTATTAAAAAACCTTTGTAACTATCTTTCACTTGTTCATTTCCGACCGAACCGGTTTCACCCTATTACGGGCATCTTCAGACCAGTACAATTAAAACTAAATCTATGTAATATATTAGCATCTATGTCGGGAGTTAGTCCCATTTATCTTTCTAATATTCTACATTAATGACTGAGAAATTTGTTTATTGCCGACAGAATGGCATTACAATTATATTTAAAACTACTTTTGGGTTGGTTTATTACCTTCTGTAAGACGGATTACACTGTGTTTGTTTACTGAATCCAAGTAGTTTTTTTTTTAATAAATTTGTATATAATGTCTATTGTGTCAGCTTTTATGAAAACAGATAGTTATTTCTGGTTAATAATTTTTTTAAATGGAGAAATATAATTGCAATCCTTTCCCGGCACGAATAACACAACTATAATATACTTAACAAAAATTTTTCAACCACATTTAAAAAAACATTTAAGTTATTTTTATGAAAACATTAAGCTACTTATTGGCACTAAGAAATACCTTCAATATGTTCTTCTCTTTAAAAGCATTATATTTATCGTATTGTGTAATAATACAACCATTATTTCGAATTAATAAAAAAACCCTCTCTAACGTCCTTCCCCCCCCTTAATTAACTTATAGTACATTAAAATTTATATTTATTTTAATTATGTTGTTTTAAAACATAAATTAAACTTTCAAGATTTTTTCACGTTGTATTTAACACATTTTAGTGCACTATGCGATTCAAAATAATAAAACAAAAGTCAAAATAAAAAAAATCTATGCACTTTATTCATAAAACTAGTCAACAAATAATATTTATTTCAATTTGAAAATACACTATGGAATACAGATCTATTTTAGCAGTTTAGTAATAATTGTAATAGACAATAAGGAATAATAATAATAACACTATATATATGGGGATAATCATGGATATATCATTTGCGCTAAAACTTATGGAGTAAGCAAATGTTTTCGGTTGAATTTAGGAATTCAAAACATTGATATTTCTAAATATTATCTTTATAGGTTACCCAATTAGAGCGGACTCCACAGAGCAAATAATGAATAGAGATGCCCTAACACGCAAGGGGAAGCAACCAAGATAAGAGGGGCGAGCTACGTGTGCCGCCTATTTAAGTAAAATAGCAAATTAGTAAAAAGGTTCGGCTTGTTTACAATAACTGAATATTTTGTTAGAGTATTTAGTTTGACCCGTTTTATAAATGTTTTATAACTTGCTTACCACAGTCAAAATTATGCGAAACAAACGTGGACGACATTGAACTCAGTTAGTGCCAAAATGGGTGTCACGTGACCTTCGCTTCAAGCCATTGAAATGGTACTTATGGGGAGGTCTATTAATTCTGATGTCAGTGAGTGGACTCAAACAACACAAACTTAGGATTATGTGTATTGGTGCATATGTATATACCTCCGACAATGATGGCTTTGCCTTTCATCTTGCTTACGCGTACTTATTTTTATTAGCGAAAAAGGGGCAAGTGGATATGATCATCAAATTTGAATGTTTGAAAAATATTTTGAAGTGATCAAAAATCAGAGTATTGACCCACGCTTACTTATGGTCAATATTCCAGGGTCCAAGCTGCCGAAATTAGATTTTTGAGAGGAGTCGCAGGAGTCACAAAATGGGATCGAATATGAAGCTCGATGATCCGGGAGGAGCTAAACGTCAAACCACTGCTACTCTTCATAGAAATGTCGCAACTGAGCTGGCTTGGGCACGTTTTAAGAATGCCAAAAGGTCGAATTTCGCAAAAAATTGTGGTTGTTATTCCAGAGGGAAGACGTCCAGTGGGTCGCCCCAGACACAGGCGGGAGAAGCAACTCCAGAGGCTGGACCTACTATAGACGGATGCCGTAGGATGAAGTAGCGCAGAACAGGGACACCTGGAGACGCTGTGTCCATGTAATGGGTCCCCGACCCGATTAGGACAAGAGGAAGATGTTGTATGAAAAGTTTTTTGCAACAAATAGTTTGAAGCATGCTGTATGCAAGCAATGCATCTATGTGAGTACTGTGTTCGACTCAACTCTAGTTATGATATCTATAACAATGTACGAGTATACGAAATGCAATAATTTTGGCTTCTAAATTAATACAAAATTGTTCCAAATTTAGTGGGCTGTTATTTGCGTGCTCCGTAAGTGTTAGCTAAAATTACTACCATGGCTACAAAACAAAAGTATGCAAACATAAACTGTCTAAAAAATAATAAAACATAGTCTACCTAATACATTTAGCAAAGAAACAGTGTCTTTCTTATTAAGTATTCTCAATGATAAATAATAATCTATTCTTTATTCGTGGCAAGACATAATCAAGTCTTTCAAGCGTACAATTGACAGAAATGAGCAATGAGACAGTAAAAAGAGTCTGTGTGAAATTCAGTTAGGTACTTTTCAGTGAAATAATAATAATAAAATTCTATTCATGGCAACATTTTTTTATCTATGGCATTTTAAAAATATGGAACAAGGAACTCCAGTGAAAAATATTACAGCAAAAAAAAATCATAAAGTTCAGCGAAAGACGGTTCAAAACATATAAGTTTTATTATATATAATTATATGTAGAATTTATAAATCGCTATTTAGAAGTGAATAAAAAAATCAAAAATCATCAAAACACCATGTTATGTTGGCACAATTGCATTCGGAACACCTGAAGTCCAGGTCTCGTTTGCGCGTATTATGGTTTTGGATTTGTACGGAAATATTTATTTGTCGATTTTGTATTTTCAATATCATCTTCTTTAGTTTTGGCGAAATTTAAACTTAATTTGGGTGACTTTAAGCTCCATAATTGTTCAATATTAAAAAAAAAAACATTATTATGAAAAAAATAAGAATATTCGTTGAGTTGAAGTTTCTAATTTTATTACTTATGTTTAGTTATGGTTCACTATGAATATAATATAAAATTATGCACGGTAAAGCTCATCATTGTTTTGACACTTGACATTTTAACCTCAAAACAGACGAGCCATAGATTTCGTGTGTTTTAGCTATGAAAAATTGAAACTTAATTTTTTTTATTTAAAAGATATTGGTATTCAAGTTAAAACGTCATTAATGATTAAAAAAAAATACATATATAATGGACTGGAGTTCCTTATTGTGAAAAACTATATATTAAATTTATGGATAAAATCCCTGAAAAACATGTAGAGTAAAATAAAAGTGTATTAATAAAATAATAAAGAAATGTTTGCAATTCAGATAGACTCCGTTTAAAAAATAAACAACTATATTCATAATATTTAAGTGATATAAATTTATGTTAAAGCCATTTTGGCACTTTTTTTAAGTATAACAAAACATTAATATTGTCCATGTTTTTAAATGTTATAATCGTTGTATTAAACTAGAAATGATTTTCTTAGGTGTTATTAAAATGAGCCTTCACTGTTGTTTGTTTTTTAAATAATTAACACAAATAATACTATGAACATTGCACTGAAGAACTAAATCCTAAAATTAGGGTGAAGTTATAAAATAAAATAAAAATGGAATTATTGATGCAAAATCTCTTGATTTTTTTTTACATTTTGAAAATGAAATTTTCCATCATTCTGATAATATTATGAATATATAAAATTTGTTTGACATTAAAAGTAAATAATAAAATTGGTAGTTGAAAAATATTGATGGAAAAAATTGACTAGTATTCTGATATCAGATCATTGACAAATTCTGCCAATAATCTCAAAAATATAAAACTAAAGTAAATCTGCAATTTAATACCATTTGCCACACTTGTGCATTTTTACCGTTGTAGAATAATGTTTCTTATTGCCTTCACTTCAACCACTGCAGGTCTGGCAGCCGTGCAAAATTAACTATCATTTGCTGTTGTGTCGTTGTATTTTAACCCATGATCTGGCCGGTAGAATTGAAACTAATATGAATGTAGTTCTGTTTTGTCTAAAAGTGTCTTTAATTGCATTAACAATAGGAAAAACCTATTTATTCAGTCAGGACTTCTTCTCATTGAGAAACGCATATATTTTAAAATAATAAGAACTGTTACTGTTTAGATGAGGACGCCCATTTTGTTTGTTTTCATTTTAATTCAATAAAAAAATTATAGATGGCGTTAGTGATTTTATTCATTATAATATTATTGTCCATAGAAAATCTATATACGTAATTATGTAGTAACTTTCCTACAAGTTTTAAGTGTGTGACCTAAAATTATATATGCATAGTATGTTTGAATTGATAAAGATTATTTAATTAGGAACATGTATGTACTTCAGTTCAACTTCAAACTTTAATTTAAAAAATAAAACAATAACTTTGATTTACATCACTTTTATTTTTTGAGTTGTATACTGCCCTGAAGAAGCTACGGTAGTAGCGAAACCCGGTCGGCTAAAGTATAAATAAAAGTGATGTAAAACAAAGTTATTGTTTTATTTTTTAAATTATAATGTCACATCACCAAGTTACCGCTTCATATGAAAATATATTCAAACTTTAAGATACATAAATAATAGTTTTAAAAATATACTTATACTTATTTTTAAATACATTTACTATTTTTTGCGTAGGAAAGATGTTGATATTTTTGTTATGTTAACAACAGCTATCAAAAAAAAACAATTCAGCTATTTGGCAAATTGAAGATTTAAGTCTTTTGACAATCTCCCAAAAAAATTACAATGTGGGGTTTTGAGCGAACTAACATTTCAATCAGCTGCTTAACTTATGGCGTATACACTGTTCACAAAATATATTCTATGAACAAGGTATTTAAAGAAAATAAAATGTATTTTGTTTGTATGTGTCATCTATTGTGTTCTTCAATATTTTGTATATTTCAAGTGCCGGACATTCCGTATAGTTTATATGGTGATAGTAGAATGATGAAATGATAAAAATTGTAAAGGTTGTTTTAAAATACAGCAACCATTTTGGTCTGAATTGAGTTAAAATGTCATCCGAGTAAAAATAATATGGTGCTTAGTAAATGGACCAAACATATTGCACTGCACTTTCCTGGACAAATGAGAACAAAATAAAGTATATACAAGTAATAATGTGTTAGAGGGGAAGCTACTCTCAGTACTGCGCTGCTGAGATGAGAATTGACATGTTACTTTAGCCCTAGGCACCTAACCTTCATCGCATCGACGAATAAATGATACCAAAAATGCCGTCTCTTTTCGCGCATTGTTGATTGTCAACCCGGCGCTCACCATGGTCTCTCGGGAGGCAGTCGTGTCCGGCGGGTAAGTATTGAGAATCTACTTGTCATTTGGACGAATGATTACAAACCCGTAGTGAATATAAAGTTGATTTTTGCGTGACTTGCGCTTCTAAAACTTAGTTTTTATATTTCTTTCCGAGTAATGAAAGTTGGCCAAAGAAAAAAAGACAATTTTACGTATTTTTAAATTAAAAATTTTATAAGTATATTGTCACTTATGATCTCATAAAAACTAAAAATTATTTAAAAAAATAAATATTTTTAACAAAATTTAATCATTGTAGAAAATAATATTAACATAACCTAAATGAAACATGAAAACGGAAAAAAATGACAGAGAATAAAAAGATTTCAGTCGCATCTGGGACTCGAACCCAGGACCTCTGCCTATCCGGGGCAACCGCTTAACCAACTTAGCTAATGAGACTAGTTCAATTTATGTCATCTTCATCGATATCATATCTCAAATTCAAGATTTGTCAATATTATTCTCCATTTTTTTTATCCCATATTATTGGCAGCTATCTTTATAATATTTAACTAAATAAAATAAAAATTATTTAAATAAATTGTTTTATTTGCCTCATATACGTGTCTAAGAAACATAACAAAAACATGTTTTTAATTTAAAATATCTATCCCAAAAATCGTTCATCGAATTGACGAATGGTGAGGTTTAATGGGGTTTGTACGAACGTTAGGTATCTAGGGTTAAGAGAAGGCTTCACCTAGTTTCGTTAACTTTCCTCGTCCTCACAGAATACCCCAATTGAGGTGCCATTGCCCCACTAGCTCCGAGCAGTAGGACTCTGTTAGTTGCAAAGTGGTCTGAAGCATCATGTTCCCACTGCGGCATCGCGGGTTCAATCCTCGTGAGAGCTAAGCTCTACACCATTCCACAAGCAACTTTTCCGCTTATAATGATGAGAGTAGGGAGAAAATAAATATTGTCATGTTATTCGTAATACGGGAATGCTGGTCTTTCTTTCAAAAGAAATTTCTGGTCCATTCACAAGAACCGTTTTGCTATAGCTCAGATCAGTCCAGTGAAAATATACATAATAAATACAACGCAATGTCAGTAAAATCGACAACAAAAAACTGCAAGAACCATGCAAAGCAAATGCAAATAAAATACAATAATTTACACAAATTAAGTTATTTCTAAGACAATAAGTATCTACCATAAGTATAAAGAAATAAAATGCCTTTAAATACATACAAAATGTTTACTACATTGTGTAATATGGGGATATCTACTAAAAAAAATACCATTTTGTATTAGATTTGAGACAATGTCTATGCTCATAATCTTTTTGAACAGTCCTAATACGCTTATGACTTTCTGTTGCAAATCGGAAAAATATATATTTAGATTTCATTGGAAAATATAGTTGCATGTAAACAGAGAGAAAAATATTAATAAAAAAAACATACACAAATAATATTATAGACACTAAACAATTTGTAATTTTTTTTCATTCTGGCAATGTTGCCAGCAACATTAGTGCCATATATTGAGGTCGCCAAAAGTATTATCATTATTGAACCAAAATAATGCATTTTAAAACTATGTTATGCAATAAACATGTATTTATAACTATTTTATCAGTTGTTGAATTTGTTATATTTAGTTGTCGTAATTTTAATAGAATATTATATATAACATAAATACATTGTTAAATTGAATCAACTGAAATGTTAAAATAAATATGTAAGTATACGAAATTCATTACTGTCTTTGTGAAAAATTAAGTTAAGAACATAATAAATTTGTTCAATCATAATTTAAAGCAAAAATAATATGCTTTTAAGAAAAATAATAATGTTGACTTATTTTATAAGAAACTCTAGAATAATATTGCTCTCTTTGGTTGACAAGAGTAAAATTTTAAGAATTAAATACAATAATTAATAAATAAAATTTAAAAGTTTAAATTGGGTTGAGTTTGCACGAACAAGCTCAAATAAGATTTTTTTGGTTAACAGAACAGAAATATATGAAATACGTTGCGACAGAATTGAAAAAAATGAACACATTTTAGAATTTTAGTAATGAATGTAAATTGAGCTACGTTTTCAAGTTTTTTTTAAAATACAGGTCAAGTTTTTATTCATGGCACGTTCAATAAATGTATCGTATACTGATACACGTCATTATGTGTGAGAGCCTCCTATGCGAGAAAGAGACAAAGTAATATTACCGCTTCGTGGTAGAAAGTAGTGCGAGAACGTAATCTAGATATGCACAACGATTGGTCGTCGCTTAACAATGCTTTGCTAGTTGTTTTCTGTTGTTTTGTTTTCAGTTGTTTTCTGTAATGCTTTAGAATTATTAGTAACTATAAAGAAATCCACATTGGTGCATTACACTTTTTTAAATCACCATGATAAAAAAATTGACTTGTAGGTAAATGTTAATTAAACTTAGATTGAGGCGTTTGAACTCCATCCACATTTGATGACAATTAAATTGTGATCAGCTGACAAACAAAATGACTGTTATGATTGCCAGCCAATAACAATTTGATTAAAAGCTAAAAAAGGACGAAAATCGGCAGCGTTTAACGGGTACTGTTTAAATGTCGAAAAATCAAAATGGCGCCGTTTTTCGATTTGAATCTATTATCATAATAACTTACTTGGTTGTTCAAATGTTTTTGCAAAACTATCTTATCAGATAATGTGTTTATATATTTGTAAAAATTGTGTTTATCTATCATGAGTAGTTTCCCCAGAATAGCTTCAGAGAA
The DNA here is from genome assembly GCA_022606495.2 of Halesus radiatus. NCBI lineage: Eukaryota > Metazoa > Arthropoda > Insecta > Trichoptera > Limnephilidae > Halesus > Halesus radiatus. Next base: position 122,002 of record JAHDVE020006250.1, read on the forward strand.
ATGATTTTTTGACATCGCCGATCGGATACACCGGCGTTCAACGGATATAAGTTTGACATATCCGATAGGTGATTTCAGCGCACTAAAAGTTAAAGATCATCAAATGTGATGGAGTTTAAAACACATCAAACTTACTTTTTAAAATTTGTTGTATATATATAGCGGAAAACATTTTACGTAAAACGAGTGTTAACAAAGAAATATTTAAGTTCACGTGAATTCACATTAAACAATTTCCACTATATATTTTATTTAAATGCATCATAAAAAAACAGATAATTTAAGTTATCAGATGAAATATTAAGTGTCGTGCAGGACTACATCAAAATAACACACAAAATCTAGCACACGTTGCAGCCAAAGCAATTGCACCTACTCGCCTTGTCTTTTATCTTAGAAGTGGTAGCGCTATTAGCATCTTTACTTAAGCTCACATCCCGACATAACCCTACATTCTTCTCCCCACTTCTATTCACAAACCCTTCAGAGCTCGCTAAAGGGTTATTGTCGAAAGGAGTTATACTGCTCGTTGTAGAAGTCCTTAAAATATTTTCTAACCTAGACTTTAACTGTCTCGGTGATACACTTTTGGTTTTACTCGTTGAATACTCTGACCTCGCGATCGATTGAGATTTATTCACGTAGAAATTACTGTCGTCTATTTCACTTTTTAATCTCAGATCGAGACTTGAATCTAAGCTGTCTTTAATAACGTTTTCGTTCATTATATTGATCGGGAGATCGGAAAACGAAATCTTTTCCGAATCGGTTCCGTCGTTTGAGCATATTTCCACGCACGGCGAATGAGAATCGATACTCTCCGGAGTGTACGGATCTCGCGGATTATTCGCACAGTATAATAAATGGGGGTCGATGTTATTAACGATGATACCATCGTAACTAATGTAATCAGCGTCAATTATATTAATTTGAACGTTGGGAATAAGGTCGATGTTATCGTTTGAGTCATCTAAACTGTCTTTTGAAATTGTATCACTGTTTAATCGTTCGTTTAACGATTTGTTAAACTCGTCGAAATCATTGTTTTTACTACTATTGTCTTTAGAGTCCGAGTTGAAACTCTCGTAATCGCTGTGTTTGAGTTGGTCTTTCATATTTACGGTTAGATTCGGGTCAGTATCTAATCTCACGAGGGACGTCGGTCGATCTTTGGAGGCGGACCGTCTAAAGCCAGAGTCGTAACTAAGATGGCTGGCGAGCCTATTGCGGTAGGCCGTCAGGGATAAGGGTTCGAAGCACTCTTTGGAAGGGCACTTGATGAGGCTCTCGGAGTGGAAGCAAGGGTCGGAGCTGGTGTCTAGGGGCTGGGAGAAGCAGTATTCGCTAGGGTTGTCCTGCATGCAACACTGAACGGTACCTTTGTCGCTCTGCAGCAGGACCCTCAGATACACCGGCTGGAAAAGAAATTCAATTAGATTAAGTCAAGTGCAAAGAATTTAGAATAAACTACCACACCGAGTTAAAATTATCCGAGAAAGAGTAAATAAGAATGTACTAAGATGGAAGGAATTTTTTTCGATAATTTGTGGATAACCTAGAACATTTTTACTGTCAAACAGGGTGTTAAAGTCAAGCATTTCAGTCAAGCATAAGAAGGAAAATATATATTGATAGCAGCTATATTTCTGCATATAATAATAATAAACGGATCACTTATATAAAGCCGTTTTCATGGGAAAATCACCTCAAGGGCACTTTACAATTTAATTTACTAACCCATAACTTATTACTTACACTTAAATCTTAAAATTAGTAATACTGTTCATTCTAAATATTTCCTTGTCTATGGTTGTGACAAGCTTGAATAGCCATAAAATGGAACATAGCTAACTTCATGTCGTAAACGGAGTGTAGTGTCATGATATGTTCGATTTTTATTTTAAAAGACAACATAAAAAATTATTAAGACTAAAAATTCGCTTTGAATCAAAATACCAAAAAGGGAACATAACACCACTTTTATTGCAAAATACTACCGTTTTTGCTGAAAAATAACCCAAATTTCCCAAAAAATAATTTGAATTGCATTGAAAAATAACACCACTTTTCCCAAAAAATGGTGTGGATTTTCAGGTTACTCATTCTATTTCAAGAATATGAAACTGTATTTTAAGATGTTGGGGACGAGTTCTTCCATTTGTTGGAGTGTGTGAACCTGAACAGAGGAGTGTGACACTCCATTTTCTCTGCCTACTCATGCATTGAAATAGTGTGATAGTTAGTTACAACCTAATGCCTTAGAACTGTTTTAAGCTTTAAGTTAATCTCTGGAACCATATGCAATCCACCTATATTGAAAGAGGTAAACTTATACGTTCCTAACAAGTATACTCGTGGAGATCCAATGTATTTTTTATGCTCCCAAAGCGAGACCTTCTGTTTACCAGAACACGCCAATCAGCAGAGTGACTCAACTGCTCAACGATGCTGCGTTGACTGTTGACATTTTGAATATCACATTTTGTGACTATCTCTTGACCCTAAAATAAAATAGTTATAAAATTGATCCATGACTTTTTATAATTTACCTATCAACATTCCTCTTCTTGAATGTTTGATACAGATTATCATCTTCAGCATTGTTTAAATCATTCATATACAAATGTTTACTTACTTGTACTATTTGTTATTCCTAATAATTGTCTATGTATAGTTTTTACCATTACTCATTTATTATAATAAATTCAATTTTTTATTATTAATTATTTTTATTGAGATTTAAAAACCTCATTTTAATATTTAATCATTGTAGAAAATAATATTAACATAACCTAAATGAAATATGAAAATGGAAAAAATGATAGAAAATAAAAAGATTTTTTTGGCATTTTTTTTAATCATTTTTTCCGTTTCAGACTTTTATAAAAAGTCAATAGATGTCTCATATTAATAAAAAATCGGATATTAATCCGAAGACACTGTCTAGTTTGCAATTGTGTTCCTTAGGAACTGTGTAATCATTATAAAGATAGCTGCCAATAATATGGGATAAAAATGGGGAATAATATTGACAAATCTTGAATTTGAGATATGATATTGATGAAGATGGCATAAATTGAACTGGTCTCATTAGGTAAGTTGGTTAAGCGGTTGCCCCGGATAGCCGGAGGGTTCGAGTCCCAAATGCGACTGAAATCTTTTTATTTTCTGTCATTTTTTCCATTTTCATATTTCATTTAGGTTATGTTAATATTATTTTCTACAATGATTAAATGTTATAATAAATTTTAATCTCTGTAATATATTAGTATACAACTGTACTATGGAAACTATGAAAAAATAAATAAATAAAAAAAAACTGCTGGCCGTCGTTATTACCTTGTGGTCTCCCATGCAGGTGCTCTCTCCAATAATGCCATACTCGGGACGTCTCCGGAGGATCTGACTGCCGCACTCGGCGCCGGCCACCCTGCGCAGCTCGCTGGCCATGGTCTCACACAGCTTAGGAGAGCCCTCTGACTGGTTGCGCACCAGCCGCCTGCGCGTGGGAGAGCCCGCCTGCTCAGAGGCCCTGGAAACATCACATAATACACTGTGTAACGAGACAACGGGCAACCACCCAATATGGATAGAAGCTCACCGAGGAAGCTATTAAGACTATTAACAGAACACTGCCACCTCGGGAGACACATTTATTTATATATCGTAGCTGCATATATAATATAGCTTATGTGCCGTTTCGTACATTCTGAGATGATCGAGAAAAACTGCTTTAAAAAATAATTGCAAAGACTAGATTTGCTAAAAAGAATAGATTTGTTTAGCTGGAAAGCTTGCCTAATAATTATAAAATATATTTTTTCAAATCTAGTCTGCAATTATTTTTTAAAGCAGTTTTTCTCGATCATCTCAAAATGTTCGAAACGGCACATAAGCTATATTATGAATGCAACGACGATATATATTAACGGAGTATTGTCCAATTACACAAAATGCACAACACGAAATGAGATAAAGAAGAGCTACAAAAAAGTAACAGCACATACATAATACAAGAATGAAGCAATGACAAAAATATACATTTGAGAGAACATTCAAGTCAAAGCCTGAACAAGTTTTTGGTAGAGTCCATGATGTTAGACATATTATCTTTGAAATTTATTTTTATTTTCTGACTGACAAAATTTTTTTTGACTGGTACTGGTTTAAGTTAACAAGTCTCGACATTTTGGACAGTGGAGAATAGTACCCATAATTAGTAGAGCGTGGATTAAGGAAAAGCTATTCATTGTTTGTACTGCAAGGAATGTTGAACTGGACGAGTTGCAAGAAAGTGAGTCAATAATACAATTAATAATTTTGAAAATGTAAATGAAATCAAAGTCTTTCCTACATTACACATGCAGCTGTGGGGAGTAGAAGGCAGGTAAGTAGGAAATGTGAAGAGAATGAAGAAACGCCGATTCATCTACCGTACCAGTGTCCCGCCTTGATAGGAAGAAGATTACCACATTGTGGAACCAATGGGCTGATTCCAGTTCTTTTTAACTCCTTGAATCTTAATAATAAGTGATAATTTTTCTTTAATGTGCATGGTAAACTTTTAAATGGCTATAAAAAATTGGTTTTTTGTCTCTTTCTAAAACGGTTTAAATCATATACATTACTATAGTACAAAATGAGATAACACAACTTTTATGAGTCCGTTTCGGGCTTGGATAAATATCTCCCCAAAAGACTCTACGGCTATTTGTTTCCTGGGAGAAATATCTCCCAAAAAAACTCTACGGCTATTTGTTTCCTGGGAGAAATATCTCCCAAAAAGACTCGAGGGATAAGGCAAGTGATGAGTTATAGGTTAGATAAAATAAATTGTAAAGTGTCATTGGGGTGAATTTCCCACAGCGTCATATTTTCTCCTTACACCTCAAACAAACTAATACGCAGATTAAAAATTAGTAAATAAAATTAAATAAATTAGGAATTAGTAAGATCATTCAGTTCCTTCCCGTTATTTTTGTAGTCTTCGTGGGATAAATCATATAAAATTGGAAAGTTTAGAAGCAAAAGTAAAGTTCCCGCGATAGTGATGAAAATGAGGTTGACAGCAAACTGAAATCCGCGACGAACAAAAACGTTTCAAACTCCAATTTGAGCATTGTACATTAGCCGCCACGTACTGAGGCAGATGCGAGCACAATATTGTTTCAACTAGGTTTAAATGAGATATGTAAATAATTTTTAAAAATTGAATTACGTAGTATGCAATTTTATTTCGATTTAAAAAAAATCATTCTGGTGGGTTGGGAAACGAAGCACTTTTCTATTTCATTCATTACTAAGAAGATACTACAGTGAAACCCGTATTTTACGTCCCCGGATTTAACGTTTTCCCGCCAATTACGTGTTATTATTTCAGTCCCGATGTATTTTAGTACATTTATTACCCGATTTTTACGTTTTTTTCCCGCAATTTACGTCGAAAATATTCAAAATGTGTGATTTACGCGTGCTTGACAATGAGTCGGCGCAGAAGACACATGTTTATATGTCGTGCCGTGATTGGTCGGCCGTACGGCGCGAAACGCCGTGATTGGCCGGCCACTTTCTATTTTAGCTATCTGTGCCGTGATTGGACGTTGTCACATTTGTGGCGTTCAAAACGAAACCTTTATATGTACATATACAATTGAAAGAGAATTAAAAAAAAAATTAAACAAACTTATCTACATGATTTTTTTAATAATATATGAAATATTTTTTCAATACAAAAAAATTCAACAAATATGATTTTTTAATAAAAAAAAATTAAATGTTTTTTTTCAATACTCAACTAATCTACCTACATGATTTCTTTTTTATTAAAATAAAATATGTATTGTTTTTTCAACCAAAAAAATTAACAAAGATCATTTAAAAAAAAAAGTTGTTTTTTTCATATCCCCCGATTTACATTTTCCCTCCATTTAAGTTTTTTTTTTTCAGTCCCTTGAAAAACGTAAAATAGGGGTTTTACTGTATTTATTCTTCACATTTTCATGGGTGAACGAGATTTATGTTGGGGTGAAGGGAGTTCCTCTCGTTGTCCATGTTGTTAATAATAACGCGCTGAGAAAATAATTTAGATAATACCATTCATATTTTACACATGTATATCCCGTTCCAACTATAGTTTGCATTCCCCAATTCAACACTTACACAGTCTTGGTAACAAATACTTAAATGATATGAATGTATTTGACAATAATCTAAACATGGCAAATTTAAAAAAAAAGTATGAACGAATTATTTCTACCTAGTTTATAAATTATTGTTGACTACAACTTTTAACCAGTTCCATTTTTTTTTTTTTTTTTTTCTTTTTCTTTTTCTTTTGTATTTGTAAAGAATGGAGGATATTCCTGAAAAGGTCCATTCAGGACTCCCCAGAAAGCCTCCAGATCCCCCTCCTGACCTTCCAGATAATACGTCAGAAATTTCAGACAGTGAATCTGTCATAATAAAGTCCTACAAAAAAAGAAAGTTTAGTGCATCTCCAAATATATCCGACACTCCTTCAACTTCACAGACCCCAGCCCCAGCAGAACTTCCAGAATCTCCTCCAACTAATTTCTACTCTGTTCATTCCCGTGGCCCATATATTGTGTACGCCCAAAAAACCGAGCAAGGAAAAACTATTCATCCTCTTGAGTTTGGTAAATTTCTAACAAACACAAAATTCTTTCCATCAAGCCTGGAGGTGTAAAAGCCGAGGGTCGTTTTCGAATCTCTGTTGAATTCCTCACAGGGTCAGCCGCCAATTCATTTATTAAAAATATTTACATTTCATCAAATTCCAAATTCAAGGCATACATTCCTACTTTTAATGTAACCCGTATGGGCTTGGTCAGAGGTATCTCGACCGATCTTTCCATCCCAGAAATTTTATCCACCCTTACAACTCCTCAACATATCGGCAATCCCATAAAAGCCAGAAGACTAAATTACAAGGACTCTTCTGAGGGCACAATTACCTGGAAACCCTCCCAATCTGTTGTGATCACCTTTGAAGGGCAGTCTCTTCCCTCGCATATATATTTATTTTTTAATTCATTACCGGTTGAAATTTACACTTATCCTACCACACAATGTTTTAATTGCTGCCGTTTGGTCACACCAAAGCTGCATGCAGATCTCCGCCCAGATGTTTCAAATGTGGTGAAAGCCACACAGCTGACCAATGCCCTTCTTCAGCCCAACCCAAATGTTTCTACTGTTTAGGCTCTCATACAGCCATCAACTATTCTTGCCCTGAACAATCCCGCCAAAAAAATATTAAATTATCGATGTCTTCTCAGAACTTATCTTTTCTGCAGGCATCTAAATTATTCCCTCCCGTCAAGAAATCATTTGCTGAGGCTTTATCCAGCAACCCTACATCCAACTCTCACCAATCCTCAACAACAATTTCTTCTTGCTCAACTAAATTCTCATACAAAAACCCCACCCCTAAACCGGCTCCTGGATATGATCAACAACAACACAATTCACTTCTTTTAAATCCCAATGGGTCATCACTTTCAACTGCCGTAAATGGTTGTACAAAGCAGACTTAAACCTAGCAACTATAATAGTTCAAGAATGGTGCACTTAATTGCAGTGGAAATCAAAAAAAAAAACTCAAAAGCGAAAAACGCAACACAAATGGCTCTCCAAAATTAGTATAAATTCAATTTAAAAGAAAATATTAAATAACACAAAATATTTTCAGTACCTTTTATAAAAATCCTTAAAAAAATAACTTTAAATTTGATATTGTTCAAAATTAACCTTTTGACTGCGGATGAGATGCATAAACACGGGTGGTGACTGCGTACCGCCACTGCGGGTACCAAGCGTAGTCGAATTGAATATTCTCTCTCAAGCAGTGTCCTACTCTACTACTCTCGTACGTTTACTAAAAATTTGTAATAAATACATGCGTCGGTGATTACAACCGTGTTATTCTTGATGATTGCTATTAGAACATGAAAAACGTTCATTCATCAACATTATAAATTAGATTTAACATCATATTATTGACTCCACACAGTTAACGCGGCTCTGCATGCTTCGAATTCAGCAGACAGAGGGGTAAAATAAAATACTAAAACAAAAAAAATTTGAGGCCACATTGTAAAAGTATTTTTAATTACTTGTAATCGAATTATGTAGGTAGTTGAAATGATTTAAGAGAAAAATATATACCTAAAATTTGTTTTATTACAATTGATAATATGTTTCGGTTCAAGCGCATTAAAAAAAATGATGTTGAATATTCATTTTACTGCTTTTATAATTGTTCATTTTTTGAATAATGGAAAATTCGCCAAACATTAAAAATGATTGCGTTTCTTTCGATTCTGCGTAACTGATTTCCACTGTATGTATATTTGTAAAACCTATAAACAAAAGGACTTGAAGCCTAGTGCCTTTCATCAGTCATTTCCAGGAACTGGTCGCAAACGTCCCGGGAACTCTCTCCCTTGTTGGTGAACATGTATTTGTAGTAGGACCCGTCGGCGCAGATTACTGTAACATAAATAAATAAATCAATCAATAATAAGCGTAGATGTACAATGTACATACAGGGTGTGGCCTAGAAACATTATTTTTTTGAAGGCGAATAAAATGAAAAGTGTTGCTGGTAGACAAAATTTATTTTTAAATAATGAAAGAACATAATTTCAAGTTTTAAACAAAACATCTGTAAGGTGGGGCCCACTGATCTCTATGCACTGATACAACCGATTTCTGAAGCTCTTCTCTACACATTCCAACATGTCCACTGGAATTCGAGCCATTTCCTGCTGAATAAGATTCTTCTAAGCAGGGTTGTAGGGCGGTGTTTGAAAACCTCTGCCTTGGTTCTGGAAATCATGTGGTAACAATTTTTGCACAACAACCATCTTGTAGGAATGTAAATTAAAATGTTTGTGAAGAATTCGAAGCATTGAATGACTGGATATTCCTAGGGCGGCTGAATGTTTGCGAGGGGAGCGTTTCGGAGATCTTAAAATTGACTGTTGAGCTGCCTCCACATTTTCTGATGTCATGACGGTCCATCGTGGTCCTGGGGATTTTTTCACCACATTACACGACCTCTAGGCTGAATTCTGAAGTGAGTATGGAACGCGCGCTACACCACGTAGATAAATATGCTTCCACTGCGAAAACATGCTACCCCTCGTCCACCTCATGTTTCCTACTGAGTACATGAACAGACACTTCCGGAACTGCTGCGTTCGGTTTGCCCAACCCCACCTTTTTTACGACCTCTCTCCCGTCACAATGCATATTCATAAAAAGGAAGTTTCTAGGCCCTATCCTGTATATAATTAGATATAATACTTAGCGCCCAAAGTGGCTCCGGTCAAGTGCAGTCCATTGGGCCTCACAGCTAGATTTACTACTAGTCGACTGCCAACCATCAACGGTTCATCATATACGAAATCCGAGCGAATG